>JAOBYF010188992.1:0-10508 GCA_025403605.1 Parazoanthus darwini | reverse complement strand
ACTGCAATTCACCGAGTGTTGGCCGACATCAGCTGTCACCCGTCTGTTAGTGGAATGTTACAATACATGTAATGTATATCATTCATTTTGAGAGTCTCAACTGGGACAGTAACCATCTGTGGCAGAAGCAAAATTGAGGGATATATCAAATATATATTATTACCTCTGTTAAAATATACTTTGGTTTCTCTTCAGATTTTCAGTGTTGTGATGACGAACAGAAGTTTGGAGGAAGATGGTACCGATTTCAAACTAAACTGGGATGCAGGCTCTCAGATCGGGCTAAAGCTGGGAGGTTCTGTTCCTGACACTCTTGGTTATGGTTACGACACTGGTTGTACACAGAACTCGCCTAATACAAATACATTTTCCAGAAAAATACTTCCAACGCATCAAAAAACTAGACTGCATACCCGTAATAAACTGTCACCACACAGTCAGGATTACATAGCTGAAAGAAAACTAAGAGATGGAGCCAATTCTAGTGATATTGATGTTGTGGTAGATCTCATAAACAAAGGAGTCAATGTGTCAGCTGCTGATTCAAAAGGACGAACAGCTTTACATTTTGCAGCAACACATAATAACGAATTCATTATTAAGGTTCTAATTGACCATGGAGCCAACCCAAATGCAAAGGATGTTAATGGCAACACTCCCCTTCATCTTGCTGCTTGCAGCAATCAAATCAATGTTGTTACTCTATTGCTAAGGGGCGGCACTGATGTGCGAGCTGTTGATCAGTCAGGCAGGACCCCACTTGATGTTGCCTTCTCTCGGCTCAGGGTCATGCAAGACTGTGACAAGGCACTCACCTACTCAAAATACAGATCAGAGGTTCTTCAAATTATTGAGATGTTAAAAGTGTATTCATCTAAGGCTGGGTGGTACGAGGAGGAAGTAGAGTTGGGCCAGTTGTGTGACAGATTGGGTTCAGCAACAACTCTTGAACAGGTGAGAAATGACCTCTAACCATTGTGATTTGACCTACCAACTGAGCTACAAAGCCAGATGGGAGCTGGTTGTGGGTAGTTTACATGTAGATGGTAATAAGTACATTCAAAATATTGTTTACTAGATAACTCACAAAAAATTTTACCTTATTTTAAGCATTTTTACTCAGCAGGTTATGAAAAAGTCAAGTTTTCTACATGGAGTCTCATAATAATTAGTTCGTGTCTCGACCTGTCTTTAACATTTTGCTAACATTAACTACTATACAGTTTTGAATGTACCTGTATAGGCCCATGGGTTTACAACTTTCAAAGCACTTTAATGGGCAATCCATGTAGATATTCAAGGTTGGATTATCTTAAATTTGATGGGAAAATTTGTATTTCAAAACGGATCGGGCTTATGACTGGATGGAACTTTGAGTCCGAAATCATTTAATTTTTTATTAGTGACAAAATGTCATAATATTTTATTGTCTTCAAAGACTGGAGTAACAAAATCTTGCAAAAAACAGTTGTCGTTCATTTGATTCTGGCCAGCAGGGGCCGTCACTGGGGCAGCTGGACTACAGCCAGGTGTGGGTTACAGAATCCAGTAGTCTTGTAATCTTGGTTTATGTCTATTTCAAAACAAACCCTTACAGTCAGAGAAATTTTGTCTCTCAGCCTTCATGTATATTCAGGGAAACTTATAAAAACAATTATTCAGATTCTTAACAGTATTTTCTGAAAAGGATAATCTTCGTTTTTATTCTTTCAAATAAAATGTACATTTTCAGGTAGATGAAGTACACGACCTACTGACAAGTTTTACAACTATGAGTCTGTCAAGGCAAGCTGCAAGCAAGTCAAAACCATCGTGACTTCCTGGATAGCATCAAGTTTATGGAACATTTTATTATGCCTAATTTACATTATTTTATACTTTGTCCAGCAAGATATTATTTTTGCAATTGGATTAAATTTTACAATAAATTATAATTACATTATGGCACTTTGCCCTGTTTTATAGATGTCATGCAGTCGAACTTGATTCAGTTGATTTTAAGTGTTCAAAGCCATTTAACTCAACTACTAACATTGATACTACTTTGTTTATCTGGCAATACTAACAATGCAACATCAGCACAGAATGAACTCAGACTCAGTCATTAGACTTTTAAACAATAAATTATTTAAGATGAAACATATTCATATCATTTACAATAACTAAGGCTTTTAAATTGCTTTCAACAAAATTCAACTGAATTTAAAGTTCAATTGTGGCAGAATCTGAACACAAAGCCTTGAACTAAAAATAATAATTATTATTTTGACACAAAATTATTCTTAATTCTCTGCACAGTCAGAAAACTTTATAGAGATACATATCCTGCAACTTCAGACAATATTAATTTCACTTACATGTATTTCTGCATTTTTCTCTCTACTCTTATTTTTGTATTTTCTTATATTAAGTTATGTACATGTAACATGATAATAAAAGATCAGACTATATGATTGTGTAGTATAAATTACAGTATGGGAAATGCTAATTCCTGCAAATTAAAGTTGGTTCTTATTTAAAGTCAAATGAATACTAACTATCTGAAATTCTGCATTTTTGGTGTGGACGAGGCCTCAGTCACAATAATCCAACACAGTGGCTTACCTAACCACAGAACTGAACCAAACCAATCAAACAAGGCAATGCAATTTTATGTTAACGAGTTGTGGTACACATGGAAGCTCCTCTAGTTTGCAAATTTGTCCCAAAATTATTTTTATTAAATATAAATTGTTCAAAGTAACTCATTTTTATACAACTAAAAATACTAGGGGGAATCAAAGGGGGAATTATTTATTAATAGCAAAAAGTAGGGAGGGGGCTCCCACAAAAATCATTGGACATCCAAACAAGATTATAAATTCTTGCAGTAAGTTCTTGCTTTGGGGCATACTAAAAACAGCAAAACCGCACAAAAAATTACCAAAAAACCCCAAACCAAATTTGAATTTGATCAAATCTGAAAACTGCAAAAAAAATTACCAGAAACTGCAAACCTGCAATTTTTTTTGCTAAAACCGCACCAAAAAAAGGCCAAACTGCAAACCCCAAAGCCCCTATTTTTAAGTATTAAATAATATTTACTTTAACACCATTCTGATTTTTGTATGGAAAACAGAAGCCACAGACTGCAGTTTTAAGTTTTTTAAAACAATTCTGAAGAAAATGCCTTTTAAAGACCAAAATGGCATAAGAAGGGTGATGAAAATGTTACACTGCAAATCTTACATGTACAAGGTTTTTTATCCAGGAAATTTTTAGTTACTGGATTTTTTAGATTTAGTTCAGACCACCCCCTCCAATCTTTTATTTTGTATCCAAGAGTTCCCAAATCCTGCTGTGCCATTGACATCAAAAGAACCCAATCCTGAGATCAATGCACAAAACAAAAATTAATAAAACACCCAAAAAAGGAAGGGAAAACTAAGGTAAAACCTCCAATGGCGAAAGTCTAGATCAACTTTCACGGCAATATCTGTGCTACTGAGCGATTAAACATAAACCACTGGCTTGGGAGCATGGGCAACCACTCCCAGCACAACCACGTTAAATAAATCAGACGTGAGTTTAGTTAATTTAGTATACAAAGCCCTGAAAATATGGCTGGTTTTGTGAAGCTGCCCAACCTGACCGAACAGATCTGCCACTACAGTCAACAGAAATTGTGTGAGAACCATACTCAGAAGATCTTTGACATAGTTTTGAAGATTGTTGGGAAGTTTTGGTCAAATGTTCAAAACTTCAATAAACGTTTTCAACACTTGATTTAAAAATTTCCTAATGTCCGAATACACCATTTTTCTAATGCAAATATTTGCTAGATAAATTCCCTTGTGGGGCCTAAAAGTCGTCACTCTGTCAAATTTGGGCTCATTAATTCAACATAAACATCCTTTTTAGCCTCCACGAAGGAATGGATGTAGCAAAAATTTGCATTAGAAAAATGATGTGTTCCTTTGACTTAAATATAATATATTATAATAAATAATTTTAGTAAGACAGACTAATCTTTGAAAAGCCATAAACAAAAACAGCAGATAAAAGTAAAATTAATTTATTATAATTACACTCATATAAAATTAATGTTTGGTCAATGAAAAACAGAACACATTCTAACAACTGTAGACAGGTAGTATATGTTTTAATTCAAAGATTGAATATAACTTAAGTTGTGTAACCGCAGAAATGAAAATTCAGAAAAAGCTATAACTTAAAGTATATGTAAGGCATCTGATTTATGATAAAATTCTTGCAACTTAAACAAAAAATTATTTTACAACTACTGCCTTTTTCTTTCAATTGATTACTGTTCAACAACATCTTCTACCAATTAAAATAATACCTTTGATGAAAAAGATCTGATCAACTGAAAGTTACCTTTACTATAATCCAAAGTTTAAGTGGATTAAAACATGTGATGGGACTTGGTGGCCAGCACTGTCAGACAAGTCGCCAGTCTTTTTGTCAGAGCAACTATATATATGCAGAATCTATGGCACTCCGTGAACTTGTCCACGTTGTCCAATAGCTAGAGATAGCGAACCAGTCAGATTGCTTGAAATAACGTCACCTAGGTTGTATGTGCTGATTATTATTATAAGTAGTTGTATTATTATTATTATTACTATTATTACTATTATTGTTGTTATCGATTCTCTGCATAGGTCTCCCTACTGCAATTTTAAACTTGATGCTGTTTACCAGCATTTTCGATAATTTTGTGAACTGTGTCTGCAACAGGACGAGTGGTAATTCGCTTTCAAAATACGTATCACCGTTGCATTGTGGGATTGAAGAGGGCTAAAACAAAGTGTAAACAAACCATATTTGGTCGAATAAGCGAGGTAAAAAAAATTATAAAACTAGTTCAGTCTTTCTCAATTGAAGACGAAAGTAGTTAAGTTTGTGTTACGATGCGATCCTGTATCATGATAGTGAAACGGCGCAATTGAAATACTGAAGCAATGTTAAGCTTATCTGGTGTTGTTCTCAACAGTCTGTTCTGCTTATGTGAAACCATACATCGGAACAACGACTTCGCCTTGGTGATTTCCCTCAGAAATTGTTAGTGATACTGAACGGGAGATATTTATTATTATTATTATTATTATTATTATTATTATTATTGTTGTTGTTGTTGTTGTTGTTGTTGTTATTATTATTGTTATATTAGTGGAAGTAGTTAGTTGTAGTTTGATGATGAAGAGATGAATAATGGGGTTAAATAACGAGAGGCGGAAGAGAAAAACTTGCCGAAATACACCCAAGTGGCCCTCCTAAATGCCACACACAAGGAAAATTTCTTTTTTTACTTTTATAGAACACCCTCAACTTGTTAATAAATTGTCACAAGTTTTTTTCACTAAAGGACTGGGTTCCTCCACCCAGAATTCCAGGATGGCAGTGCTATGTCGAGTACATCGTTAGTACATAATGCGTTGCTTTTTTCATAAAGTAAAAATCTCAGTTACGAAATGAGTAAATAAACCACAACAACTCCTACAGGCTTTGTTGCCGCGTATTGTTTTTTTCATGCGTTGCTTTCTGGGATGGTTGTGGGGGACGGTTCCAGTTCATTTCCAACTGAGGAGCGGTAAATTCTGACTTGCTGTAGCTGTCTCTCTCTCCTGTGATGAATTTGTTTAATTTCCTAAAAGGTTAAGGAGTAAAAATGCATAGTTGCATTTGTTACTGTTGTCATTATGCTTGTCAAATATTTATTGTTGCTTTATAACAAAATATTGTCATTCACAGAACGTGTAGTATCGACGCTTACCAAGACAAACCTATGCTGGAGTGGTCTTGCAAGGACGTCTGTAACTGGCTAGATTCCATTGGAATGTCACAATACAAAGAAACATTCGAGGTGAATGACATCCGGGGGATTCATCTACCAGAGCTGACCAAAGCCGAGCTGAGAGAACTTGGGGTGAAGAGCCTGGGGCATAGAATGACGATTGAAAACTCCATTGCGCAACTTTGTCACCCGATGGAGTCGAGCTGTTGATACTCTCGCACTCCCTCTTGACCTCCGTGTGGTAGGCAACTTTCGTAATGCTCTTCGTAACGAAGCCACCGAGAAGGTGTCAACTCTCTGGAATCACTTTCAGTAGCTTTGTCATTCAGTTGTTTCTGAAATTTTGGAGCATGATGTAAGAAGAAGAACCTGGACACTTCCAGTCTTGGTCCCTGGGTCTTAAGTTTCTTATGATCCATTGGAGAGGAGGTTAGATTGTTTTTGGTTTACTTTGAAGCGGTAGAAAGACGTGTGTTTAATTGAATGTACTGGCTGAGGAATTTATAATAGACCAATTTCGATATATTAAAATTCAGCATGAAACAAAAGACATCAACACGAGGCTGTGGGGAATAAAGAATAGATTTTGTATGGATTACTCTCGAGAGCCTCGTGCTGAATTTAAAATATCGAAATTGGCTTATTGTAATGGACTAAGAGATGCCATATTTCTTTCTGTATCGGAAATACGAATACTAAACAACTGACAAAATATCAGTGATGAGGTATCATTGATCACGATCACGTGAACTACAGGAACTAAGCTTGGCTACACTGCCAAACTTGTGCCCATTTTATCTGGGTTTGAATTTTTACTGAATATTCCGAAAGTTGTAACTGGGGTAACTTTTTGTAATTTTTGAGAAAAGGCACTGGGGCGAACATAACAGTAAGAATTCAGTAGTAAACAGCGAAGTGAGTGGTTGGTGTAGCGACAGTCCATACGATTTGAGGCAAGCGTCCCAGGTTTGACACTTATCAGTACTCTTTAGCTGTACAGTGGAATCCCGGTTTAACGATCTTCGGTTTAAGGATATTCCCGGTATAACGATAAACATTCGTTTCCCCGGCAAAAGTTATGGTAAAATGTATGGGGCAGAACCCCGGTTTAACGATATTCCCGGTTTAACGATGTTCCCGGTTTAACGATGGGGATTTTGTTCACCGAGAGCAAAATCTTTCCCGGTATAACGATAAAATCAACATTATGGACCACAGGAAATGCTGGTTTTATAACAAAACAAACTTTAACTAATAAACATCAATACTTCTGTCACCAATTATTTTTCTTGCTTACGCTCCAGCAGCCATGAATGCTGATTGATGATGCACTTGCGAATCATTTGATATTACAAAGTATTAACTACATTTATCAGTGAACATAGAGTAAAAACGCACACGTCACATTTTTCCCGGTATAACGATATTTTTAGAAATTTTCCCACAATATCGTTATACCGGGAATATCCCGGTTTAACGATGTAATTTTGACGTCCCCTTGGCATATCGTTAAACCGGGATTCCACTGTAATATGAAATCACTATTGGGGTTTCATTTTTGTACCTGATATATTCCAAGCTTCGATAAACCTCTTCTAAGGTACACAATACACGGAGAGGGCACTTCACTAAAAAATATCTCTTGAAGGACATCTTCCTTGAAAAACCTGGGCATTTTCCCATTCTGTAGAATGCTCATTCCTGTTACAAATGTGATAAAACAAAGGTTATTAACACTGTACTTCTATCGTAGGTTTCCATTTTTACTACAACTTCGTCACTCCATTTACAATCCAATTTGTAAAGTTCTCAAAAAGACCTATTGAGCTATCTTAAAATCATATGATCATTCCAATATCTGGGAAATTATCAACTCAGATTTATGCAAGACTTATCGAAATTTGTTAGACCACTATCAGGAATAACTACAAAAAAAATGTCTTTTCCTTCACTTAAAGTGGAACACCTGCAAAACTGATAACTTAATTTGTTTCACAAAGGACTACGAAGCTGCATTCATTAAACTCTACTAACCCATTATGACACCAACTGTCTCATAGTCTTCTTTAAAATCCACCCGCAGATCATGATCAAAATACTTCTCCTTGACTTCTTGCAATATGAGGTCAAAGAATTCCTTTCTTGGGCCACCAGAATCTTGAGCTGCCTAAAATAACCAGTGCATTTAGTTAAAAAGTGTGAAATACATCCCAACATGTTTCTTGACTCCAAGATCTCCTGACTAACAGAGATTTTACAAAGTAACAGCTCGTTTTTTTTCATAACATGTAGTAAGCAAAACAAGAGATAAATTGACAAAAGGATTTGAATTGCACTGTTAGCCCTTATAAAGTTGGGTATTTTATCTTAAAGAATGCAAATAATTAAAAGTACAGAAAACATGTGTAGACCTTTATCCTAGCCTGAGTAAATGGCTCACATACCTTTTTAAAGAGAAGATGCAGAAAAAGTAAACGCCTTTTAAACTGTAACAGTTCACGACATCTCTCTTATTAAAATCAGATGCATAAAATGAAATATAGGAAACCCATTGTGTATAATTATTGCAATGTTTATGTTGCTATTGAATTTTTTTTGAGTTTGTAAAAACTAAATTAATTTTTGATAAAATTAAATGAGAAAACTTACTTCTCCATAGAACTGGACTTCCAAAGTTAGTCTCGGATTCTGGATGAGACTAATTTCATCTTTAGCTGTTTCCAGTAGGTTGTGCCTGTCCACAATAATGAAATTTACTTCCCCTTCCAAGCTCTCAAAAACAGTGGCTAGTTCAAGAGCCCTGCCAGTGACTGCTTTGCTCTGCAAACATCGAAGAATCTCGACAGGATTACCACTATTTGCATATTCGTTAACAACGTGCTCCACAATATCCTTAAGGTCAGTGCTGTTAATATCCTGCGCTTGAATGTTGAAAGTGATGTACGATACGGTACGATTCATACGAAATAACATCTTTAATTGTGAAGAAAGGCTGTAGTTCAACAAAAATAAATATTCTCAATATTAAATACATAGCTTTAATAAATGCTTTATCAACAGATTTATAACATGTATTAAAAAGATTAAGATTGTCAACGATTCATTTTATGTTGAGGAATACATATATTCAACAGATTCTCTGACATGGGACTGTGTGTCTGATCAATTTATTGACACTTCTAGAAAGTGAAGTTCAGAATTGCTTTTAAAGTGGTACTACTCTTCTCAAACAAGTTTCTGTGAATCTAACCTCTGTCGCTCACTGTTCAATCGTTTTTACCACATTCCCCTGTATAATTACATCAATTTAAACGCCGCATAAGCCGATAATCATCATTTTTTGCTATAAATTGTTCATTCATAAGCCTTTCGCTAAACGCCATTGTCACATGGATTCCGGCGCAAATCCATGTATCTATAAGGTCTGTGCAAATTATGGCTAGTCCATGCAAATTAACGCAAGTCTATCTAAGTGAACACAAGCTCATCCAAGTCGGTGCAACTCCATGCAAATCATCGCAAGCTAGCGTAAGTCCATGGAAGTCAATCCAGGTCAGTGTAAGTCCTTGGAAGTCAGTACAAATTTATAAATGTCAGTACGAGTCCATAAAAAACAGTGCAAGTCCATGCAAGACAATACAAACCCATCCAAACCAACGCAGATCCAAACATGTCGTATAGTCCATCCACAGCAACGCTTGTCCATACCAGTTAGCGCCAGTCCTTGCAGCTCGACGCGTTTGGGGATTCGTCTAACCATGTTATTTAACGGGGCCCTGTGTATCTGAAAACCACGTGTTTATTACAGTCTGAATTGTTGAATTATTTGTGGAAAACAACAAAACAAAACAAAATCAACAACAACAACAACAACAACAACGACAACAACGGTAACATACTCTTGAGGAAAACACAACAGACGACAAAATTTAAAATATTTTGCGTATTAACTTCAGTGCGGTCTGCACACAAATCTAGGATTGCAGCACCAGTTTAATTTTTGCAGAAACTTTTAGTGTACAACCTACAGCTCAGACACAAACTTACAGTATACTTGACTCACCGAAGCCGAGGCTGATCGAGCTCCACCACATAAGGACACATGAAAAACTTGTTTCGTCTGCATATCAGCTGCAATGGGAGTAAAACAGCGCTAGGTATTTGAGGCCACGACCAGATTATCTCGCTCACCACAGCCATAGAGAGGGAAAATTTTAGGAGAAGGAAGGAGGGGATGAGGGAGAAGGGGGTAGAGATTATTACAAGATCCAAGGGCGCTAGTTCTTAGGGAAATTGGAACATGCTCCCGGGATATTTTGACCTGCTGACTTAACAGGAGGAACCCCACAGAGGTGGCACGGCGGTTGAGGTTTACACTACTGAACTACTGCCACAGTGCTATCCACACAAATGTTACAGTGGTGACAATTGGCATAAGACCCGTCGAGCAAAAACCTTGCATTTTGTATAATACTATAAGCTTGGGTTGCCTGTGGAACTTTTTAACATTTCGAATTCTGGTCTGTTTTGACAATTTTCACTTTCGGATTTCAAATTCGGGTGCTCTTTGAAATATATCTTTACCGACTTTTCATTTTGGAGTACAAATTTCTCATGAACTGTAATTTTATATATTAAAAAACTTTTCTTTCTTAGACGGATATTTTGATTGACTTTCTATGGGGCTAATCATTTGACTTTTGAGGGGGAA
>JAOBYF010188881.1:0-10509 GCA_025403605.1 Parazoanthus darwini | reverse complement strand
TGTAACACAATGTAACACAATGTAACACAATGTAACACAATGTAACACAATGTAACACAATGTAACACAATGTAACACAATGTAACATAATGTAACATAATGTAACATAATGTAACATAATGTAACATAATGTAACATAATGTAACATAATGTAATATAATGTAATATAATGTAATATAATGTAATAATGTAATATAATGTAATATAATGTTTAACTTTCTACAGTTTCTCATTATTTTCATGTTTTAAGACGACAACGATTGCATTCAACTACAACTTTTCGAGGTTGCTTCCCGCACAGAGGGGGGGTGAGGGGATACTCCCATAGTACAAGTTTTGCGCAGTCAAAACAGGGTAAGAATACGTAAATGTTCTCGAAAGAGCTTAAAATGTAAAACACAGAACAACATTAACTAGATTCAGAATAATCAATCATTGTTTTGGAATTGAAAAGGAAAACACGGACAGCCATATCTCCGACCTAAAATCTAAGCGTTTCGTTATTTAAAAAGAAACTTACAATAATTGTTGTCGAAATTAGGAGACATCTTTTTATTAGTTTTCAAAAACATTTGCTGCAACTTTGCTTAAACTAACAACAATAGTTTTTAGATGGCGGCCACTGGTCACTGAGACTCTGCAATAGCAACAGCCGTTCTTAATTAAGACTTGATTATTGTCAAGGAAAGTAATTAATATTAGCAAGGCCAAAGCTGGTTGTAAGTCATTTGCCAAGCTTCTTTCCATTTTTGAAAACATTGGGGGAGGAGTTTAAATGCCCCCCTCCATCAAGTTTGGTACCTGTTCTCACCGCCAAAAAAAACAAAACCCTAAAAGTTATAAAAAAATATTACATTTGCAAGAATATTTACACCGTGATTCAAATTTCAAAAAGTACGAAGATTATGATTTGTTTATATACATATAAACATATATACCGGAGGTAAAAGAAGCATGTGGGTCTTTTTTTATATTACCACAGTTGAAACATACATATTGAGCTTCAACAAATGAGTGCTGTTACACTTTAGCCACGATATCACTAATTGTACACATTTTAGTATTATATATAGGCGGATAGAACTTATTTAGGTCTAATGCGGTTTGAAAGTAAAACCTTTAATTTCGTATACATATTAAAATAACCTTATTAGGAAAGCGCTCGATTTAGACACAAATATTGATTGCGACTGGGCTTAATATTTCAATATCAGTTTCTTTTATCGGTGGACTAGTGAAAGACATTAAAGAGACCTGCTTTTTAATTTGATGTCAATATTCTATGCATTGAGCAGGTGGATCATTCTCTGCATACTGAAATTTTATGCATTTCTAATTAGGGTCAACCATTCGACTTTTGCGGGGGTTGGATCGGGATGTGCAAGAATTCCTTTTTTGTTGGGTGCTACAGAAACTTTGTTTCGTTTAAAAACACAGGCGCTTAACCTTTTAAGTGGGAACTTAGCTCTGCATGATTTTTTTTTTCATCTTCAGGATACTACTTTTCAAACTCCATAACTTTCCCCTCCCCACCTCCCCATCACGAGTTTTAGTTCAAAACGGTTATTGGGTTAATGCATAATGAAGAACTAGTTTTTTTTATTTTTTATCGAGAGATATAGATACGTAGAAAACTAATAAACATAGTTCCTGAGAACTAATTAAAATCTTTTCAGAAAAAAGGTGCATAATATTTACACTGATAACGATGTTAATTTTTCCTTGCGTTTGCTTGCATTTCTTTGAATAACTTTAAAGTCTTCTAGGCTCCTCGGTTTAGGAGAAAGGCACGCGACTTGAAATTTACAGACTAAGTTAAGGAGCAGCTTGTTCATCAAAATTGATGTTAAGCCAGATTCCACTGGTTAACCTGGATAACTACCACATTTTTAGGATACAGCTTCGTGTCAAAAACACCTTCTGGAATTGTTAGCCATATCGTGAATATGTATTTCAAAACACCTTGTGACAAACAGTTCTTCCGCACTATAAGTAGGTTCTTCTTCGTGGAATGCAGCAAAGTTACATGTTGTAAAGTACTACACTAACTTGTTTGCAGTTTGATCTTCAATGCCCAGACATTCAAGTAACGTTTTTACTGAATTTTTCTACGCCTATTCTTTTCCAAGATCTTTCAAATTACATCCTTCAAAGCCCTGACCAAAATGAGATACAAGTCCTTACAGGTCAATGCATGTTTATAGCTGCTCTTGTGTTCACTGAACTTGCATGCGTTTGGTTTGCTTTTGGACACCAACTTGCATCGGTATATCTGTTGACTTGCACGGACTTTAAACGGCAAGCTCAAATTTGCCTTTTTTGGCATGGACTCCAGTCGATGTAAGTTCTTCATCGTTCGATCTCGCAACACAAGCACAGTTGTAATCAAACCAAGTGCGATCTGAACGTTGGTTTGAATTAGGTCAAAATATGCAATGACGTGCGAGTCCAGCTTGATCCAGTCATTTCTATGGCCGTATTTACCATGCAATGTAGAGCCGCAACCTCATCAGAACGCTGAGCCGTCAATGTGTAACGGGAAAAGTTGCCGTTTGAGGGCTAGATTCGGTCATGAATTCCTATCGGTAAAACGGGTTCACTTTCACAAGTCCCACGTCATCAGTTAAAAACTCGCTTTTTTGCGTTGTCCTTTCAAGTTCACCGAAACAGGTCATTTCGATTTATAATGACTAATTTTAACCAGAGCATATAATTGACTTTTTGTTTTTAAATTTAATGATCCTGTGAAACCTTTACCATTCAGTATTACTGTAACATTAATTTGTATAAAACATGGTTACTGTTTATTCTCGGTTACAAAATATGAGGAAGGATCGTTTTCTTCCTTTTTCTCAGATTCTTTTGCAATAAGCGCCCGGCGCATCAGTCGTCATAAAACCGATATGACCACTGCTTTCCGCACTTCTTTCGTTATTGGAATATGCATGGGGTGAATGTTGCCAGAGTGAACGAAAGAAAAAGACAGCTTATCAATTCAAGGGAACAGTAAAGCGTGTTGCACGCTTCAAGAAGCTCGCTTCAAGACTTCGCTCACAATGATTGTGTTAAGCTTGGACAGTAAATTTAATACTGAACATGCTGCTGTAAGAAATCGCTATTTCATAATGTAGAGATGGACTGCTTTTAATTTTGCTTTTAATTTTGGTTTGGGGTGCAATCTTACTTGTCAACGGAACTGCTAACAATACTCAGTTCTCTGACTTATTGTTATCGAGCCAAACGTCGATTGTTTAATTAACGTAGTTTTGTATTCAAAAAGCCAGATCTGCTGCTGTGCATGTTAACCCAATATAGTTCAGTACAGTTTACCCAAACCAAGGCCGTTTTACGAGCACTTACCTCTCTATTTCGCTTGGACCCTACTCCTTAGCCTTAGCACTGAATCCCTGAGTAAGGTGGATTTGGGCAATGTTTGTCGCGGAGTGAATGAAAGCCCGTACAATCTTCTTGATGAAAGTTGTTTTCTTTGTAAACCTAATGTAGCGTTTAAAATTGTCTTTGACTAATGACGTGCAACATGAATGCTACTTGCTTATTTATTTACGAGATACTGTCAATGCATTCGCTTTCGTGCATTATGACGTAAACAATAAAATATTTAGATTTTCCAAGTTTTCTCTCACCGAGTTATCTGATCGCAGATCAGTTCCTCAGTTATTTTTGGCAGTGCGTAACTCTATAGTCATAAAGTATTACAAAAACGAAGAGATGGTGCTTTTTTGCTCCGAAAGCAACAAGTTTGTCGTAGTGTTCAGCAACGATAACTGGACATAGCTGCGACACAATAACAACCAATCTAAAGAAATGGAAGATCGAAAACGTCAGCGTATAATCTATTCGAAGATTAGAAGGTATCATTTAATATCGCAATTTTTGTGCTTTCTTTCTTTTTGTTATTTTTTCCGCTTTATTTCAATCAGCTTTTATCCAAGGTGCTGACTAACACATATATACGTGACCTTGAAATAATAAACACTTTGTCGAATTTGTTCTTTGTGCATGTCGTCACAGGTTTTGGTGCATGACTAATACTGCAGGTTGGGCACAGCGTCAAAGGTTTTTTTTAATTTAAATTAAAACTCGTCCAGTTTAAGAGAAACGTGCAATTTTAAGGAAAACCACGGCGAGCAGACGGCATCTGAGACAAGTTTACGAGAAGCAGGCACCTCGTAAAATCCCTGGCAAACCGCAAAAAAAATGTGCGAGGTCCTAGTTACATTGAGGCCAGGTACGGAGAAGGGAAGCAATCCTCTTTGCCAAGCGAATATACAATAAAGATAATTAACTTTGTTTCCACATGATGACCCATTCAACCACGAGACTGGTATCCAGAGCTGCCCTGCGTAAAAATATTTAAACTCAAAATATTAAAATATTGTAAAATCTAGATTTTTTAAAAAGTTATGTTAAGGTACAATTTTGTGAAAGGTGCATTGGCTTAAAAACGACTAAAAATATTCAATATGTATTTGTATCGCAAAGAATGAAATATTAAAAATCTATTGTAAAAAAACAGACAAAGCAATACCGTGTGAAGGTAGCCTGAGTTTCGCAAAATCGTGATTTTTTGTCAGTAAAACTTACTCTGTATAAATTTGCTATATGTCTTTTACTACAAACCCTAATCATTTGGACTTCTAAAATCTTTTTTCCAAACTAACGCTATCGATGTTTTCAGTTAAAAAATACAATAGTGCAAAACCTACCTGATGCATACGACAAACGCTATGCACGGGTTTATAAGATTTAAACCTTTCAGCCCTAGCTAGTCAATCAGTATGTAAATTCTCCTTACTTTATCCACATAAACTAAGTCTATTTGTAATGAGAATAAAGCGACTGATCATACATAGAAACTTATCAAAGATGAAAAAGAAAATTCTCCTAACCTGTTTACAAGAAAACTTTAGAGACAGTTAAGAAGAATTCAGCAACACGCCATATGGTGTGTTTGGGACTGAGAGGGTTAAAAAGTGAAAGCATTCGGAGGGAGGGGGTGGTCCACGCGACCCAAACCTAAACATTGTGAACCAGTAAATATGACCTATCCTCTTTGAAAATCACCGCTTAATCGAAGCAAACAAGTGTAAGCCTTGTTAGCTGTTGTCTTTGGGAGGAAGTACGTGTGGACCTCAATTAAAACCCGATATTTATTGGTTTGAGTGATAAGCTGGGTGAATCACACCCTTTCCCCATGTTTGAACAGTTTTCTCCAAATATTGCGTATGTAAGAGGTTAAATAACACGCTGTTCAAGTCGACAGCACTAACCCTTCTTGGCTGCACTTTTATGTAGTGTTACTGGCCAGTTGAAAAGTGTTGGTCCGGACCATTATTAAAATTCTGTCCTCTGGAGGTAGTGTGTTCGTACACAGACTTGCCAAAAAGTACCAACAAAAAATTATTTCTTCTACGATTTACGAATTTTGAAGAGCAAATTAACCATACCTATGCCAAGAACCAATTATTAAAAGCGCAGTTTTAAATATAGTGGCGACCTATTGTGGAATAAATTGTGATGTGAGAAAGTCTTCCTCGCTAGAGACCCTTGATATGGAAACCAACCCAGTATATCACGTTCACCTGGCGATCACGTGAAACAGTATCTAAACACTGCGACTGTTTTA
This sequence comes from Parazoanthus darwini, assembly GCA_025403605.1. Taxonomy (NCBI): domain Eukaryota; kingdom Metazoa; phylum Cnidaria; class Anthozoa; order Zoantharia; family Parazoanthidae; genus Parazoanthus; species Parazoanthus darwini. Next base: position 4,862 of record JAOBYF010188881.1, on the reverse strand, counting down.
AAAGTAGACTTGCTATAAGTCGACTCACAAGTCACACGAGACGAATTATATCCAAGAAAGACTGATATAATCCATCTCGTGTGACTTGTGAGTCGACTTGTAGCAAGTCTATTTTAAAAGTAGCGTTGTGTATTTCATTGATAGTTTCCCGTGTTTTTGATAAAGTATTGATGGTGATAATGATGCTGGTTCTGGCATAAACACCAGGTCTCGTGTGACTTGTGAGTCGACTTGTAGCAAGTCCATTTTAAAAGTAGCGTTGTGTATTTGATTGATGGTTTCCCGTGTTTTTGATAAAGTATTGATGGTGATAATGATACTGGTTGTGGCATTAACACCACTACCATCTTCTCCGTTCCCCCGTTCGGAGTGGGTCCCTTACTGTAATTTAAATATATCCATGCATTTATATCTGCTTTCTCAGCGGTATAAGGCTGACTAGTGTCACAGCCATCAATGTACCAAGTCCCAATGTCGTTTAAAGCAGTCCATTCGGCCGTTGCTGGTGATTGTCTCCGAAAAATTCCTGGAACGCATTCCAGCCGCCAGCTCCTCTGATCCATTCCGAAAGTCCACAGACATATTCCCCAACCCATCGAATAACTTCCTCCTCTGAAACGTTGAGGCCATAGTCACTACAGTGTTTCGCAATTCGTCCACCGAACGTATAGAGAACTACAATTCTCCCCCAGTTAATTCCATCGGCGAACATCTCGTCGGCAACTTGCTTGAATGTCAAAACTGCGGTGGGAGCTTGAATATCCAGCTTTTCCAACAATTCTTTGAGGAACATTTCATGCCTGACTTCAATTTCCTTGGCTATTCGTCTGAGCAGTGCTGCTTTCGTAGAGGTAGGCTCCTTAGATTTGCCTAGTTTGTAGTTCACATAGTCTGTAGCCAACTCAAAAGCAATTCTTTGTTCAGCAGACATGAACAATTTTCTATCCGTCATAATCTTGACAGTAGTTGATTCAAAGAAATATTAATTGTTGCTTGATTTTGACTTTCAGTTGTAAAGCTTGTTTCTTGTAAAGTATTCAAATGGAATTAAAATGAAAATTGCACCCCTTCCTTTTATATCGAATGTCTCAGCGTTTTCAGTTGTAAGATTAGACGTGATCACCGTAAGATCTTTTTATAGAACTATATCGATCACCTGATACTTCCCCCACAAAACTGAAAGTCAAACTTAATGTTTTTCAAGGGCGATCACGCACACGTACAGCGCATGGACTGAGGTGACTGATGAGCATTCGAGGTCACGAGACTTCGCTGGCGTTCAAATCGATGGAGGAAACCTGTCGACCGTGTTTCCTCCGTATATTGCAATGCTTCGCACACGTACACGTGTGATTCAGCCAAGACGCCCATCCTTTTACCATTGTCACTTTGAAACTTGACGAGTTCAGTGTAAATCCAATAAAAAAATGTATGCATATCCCATTTGGCCAATATATTTTAGGTAAATGTCAGTTGTGCACGTTTTAAAAAGTTTAGAACTGTGACCATGATTTGCAATTGTTTTGAAAAATTTACACTTAGAATGTTTAGCATGTTAAAAGAGATTCAGTAAAAGTGATGCTGAATACCACACTATTGAAAAATTCAGAAGTAAAACCGTGCGTAAAACTGAGTTTTTTAAATTTCCGAATTTTCGAGCCGTATCTTTTGGGACAATTAATAAATTAAATCCTATTTATTACTGTATGCCTCTTACTGTTCTATGGAGATAGATTGCTTAAATAGATTGGTCGTAGCAATTACATTTATTTATAGTCGAGCATATAGCAATGATCTGAATACAAATAAATTCGAAATAATATGTGTACAAAACTTTTCAAAATGTTACAGAGATGAGGTTGTAATAAAATCCTTTTTCAAAGGGAAGTTAAATTACTGATTGTGTCACGTATGTCTGTGATCTTTAAAATGACGAATTTGGCTCAGATGTTTTTCACAGAAACCATAGTGATGTTTGATTTTGGAATTTAACGCTAATTTGAGTTTATCTTTCCGGTGATAATTCTAATTCTTAATATTCCATTTATTGATACAGGTCTTATTATTCCCTGAAAGAACGCTATATCACATTGTTACTAATCATTTGACGTAAAGTTACCAATTTATATATTATACTGTTATAGTTCAACTTCCTTGATATTACTGTGATTATTGGTTTAAATTCAAATAAAAATATTTTTAAACTTGACAGTTTCGATATAAGAACGATGTTCAGTGTACTGGAAAGCAAGTGGTAATAATCCTTTTGTGCTCATTTGGGCGTAGTTTTTTACCTGTCATATTTTTATTTGTAGGACTGAAATAAATCATCCTTGAAGTTGCTAAACTTATTTAGCTTTCTTATAGCACGCACCCAACTCTTCACAATGAATATAGTAAGTAATAAAGAAGTAAACACATAAATAAATAAATGAATAAACAAATTAATTAATTAATTAATTATTAATTGATTAATATTTATAATATTTATAAATTAATTAATTAATAAATTAGTAAATACATGCAAGTAAAGCATACAATAAACAATTCAGTTCAGTCCTCTTTTCCATCAGTATTGTGATCAGGTAGACACCACAGAAACTAAATGTCATTACAACTGAAATACAAAATAGGGTAAGGCGTAAACTAGAGCCGAGGAACTCAGTTAAACCTTCTGATGTTTTAACATAAGTCCTATTATTTTCATTGTTATACACTCTTTCTTTTACAAGAACATTATTTTTCCGGCCCAGGCTGAATATTCCGATTTTAGGCCGAAAATATTCTGCCAGGATTATTCCTAATTATAGCTTATGACATTTCCGTTTAAGAATATACATTGGATATATTGGCCAATTGGGGTATTAATTACAATTCAGTTCATGTCTTTTGCATTGCACAAATTTTGTACTGCACAAATACATTACACTGTACCGCTCATCATTGAACATTTGGCTATCGCTATTGAAGACTGTTTCGTTTGTTGGCTTGTTTTGCCGTTTGGAGAAAGAAGTAACTTTGTACAGTTAAGTTAAAACGTATCATAATCGTTGTATTGTATTTACAAGTTTTCAACGCACGAAATTATATTCTTTTTCGCAATTTTGCCTCGGGCATTTTTACCAATTTAAAAGCCCTTTCTCCACACGTTATATGACTTTTGCGGAAGACGACGAAACAGTTGTACATTATTTTGCCCTGCTTGAATAAACACGAGAAAACATTTTTAGAATTGTGGCTCGTTCTATAATTTTCATACTCCAGTACTTCTTTCATAATCATATGCTAGACTTGTTATCAAATTTCCTGCTTTTTAAAGTTTCCTTTAGTATACAGCATTAACCATGCGTAGTTTTTATAACATTAGATAACTCAGAGTTCTCTCAAATTATTTTGATAAAATACAAATACTGTGTACTAGACTAGCTGCTATAGAATTCTAGTCGCTTTGTTTTCGCTTCTCTTGAGTAAAACATGGACCTTCATTCAGTAAAGAGAAGATTAAAGGTTACTGTATAACAATCGTTTTCTACTAATGACGAACTCTTTATTTTTCTTATTGTTTTCATTCCTTTTTGGTGCTCACTCTTTTCATAATATTTTAGGGAATTGGGCCCACGGAAAACGTCGTATGACGTTTCTCGCGAGCTAAATCAATATGAGATTCTTCCCATAGATTAGCGTGTTTTCGGGTTGTATGTACGTGTATGCGTGTGTTGTTTTAGTAATTAAAACTAGCAATATTTAGTAAACGATTACTTTAGTGCGTTGATTCTTGGGTGAATCCGGGTGTTACACGAAGACGTCCTATATTCACGCTCTGAGGCGCACCTCGATATACGTCACTCGTCAGGGGAGTGAGTGAGCTGGGATTTCTCGAAAGCGTCCTTCATCTTTTTAATAAAGTCACATCATTGTTGCAGTCGCTCCAGTAGAAGGTAATAAGTGAGTTGGCTCCTCGTGTCGCTACTCGTCAGAGCGATATCGAACTGATTCAAGCTACGTGACACATCGCGTGTTTGCGTTGGCGCGCTCACCACAGGGAACCCAACCCTCATTAAGATTTGGTTCGTGACTAACGTAACTGGAAGTTGGCTCTTAGCAAAGGCATCCATGATGGAAACTTAACGCAGGAAGTTAGAATAAAACTTCTGAGAATTGTTAAATCGCTTCCCACTTTCCATTCTTAGTGGCTTAAAGACTTTACCACAATATCCCCCGCAAAAAATGAGCGATTGACGTTTGTAATTTAGTAATTTCAGTCGACTCAAATTGAAATCATATTGGTCACGTGAGATATGCCCATTGCGTCGAACGCCGATTGGCCTTGGTGCATGAGTGAGTACTGTATGCCTTGTGGTAACGTCTTCCCTGACAAGTCCGATTTGTAAGACTACTAAAGAAAGCTTGTCTCATTCTACGGAAATTGTAAAAATTCAGGTCTACCTCTAACAGATTATAAACCTGAATAAAAATTAGTTTTCCCTCTAAAAAATTCTGAACTAAGAATTTCTTCTACCAGACTCTTAAGACCTGCCGCTATTTTTGGTCAAAAAGAACTTCCATTTTCAATTCCCTGTTTATGACTAAATAATTTAAGGTCAAACGATACTTTGTTTATGTCGGGAGTAAAAGTCGGCTGCGAGAGTGTCGGCAATGACGACGCTAATCCGCCCCTCCCCATTTCAGTCCAAAAATCATGTCCTGTTTAGTGACTACGGAAGTCCAGTACGTGTCACTGTGAAGGGCACCACGTCCCTGGGGGTTGGGGGTGTTGGGTGTGGGTGGGGGGACTTAAGCATTGCTATGGATTAATTTCAAATAAACTATTTAAAAGAAATGATTACATGAGACCAGATCAA
>JAOBYF010188880.1:0-18186 GCA_025403605.1 Parazoanthus darwini | reverse complement strand
CCAAAAAGGAAACTTACTCTGCCAGAGCAAAGAGTTATATAAAGAAAAAGAAAGGAAAAAAGGAGTAAATTAAAATCAGCTACCAACTATCGCTTGAAAAAAAATTTGCAGACTTTTGAAAAGTGGGGTAAACTAAAGTGCTGTACAAATATCCCAAGTAGTTCTTTCTGAGTTATAGCCTGAGAAAGAAATGGTTCAATACGGAGAATGATAAAAGCTTTTATTCCAGTGTATGGGGTTCGAACCCACAACCTCCGGAACAGATCACCGTTAACGTTGCTCTACCAACTGAACTACAAGGCCAGTTGGGAGCTAGTCTTGAAGATTATTCTTCTATCCCACTTAACAGTACGAAATGATCCGTCTCTTACAAGAACTAGATCCTTTCAGTCAAGTGTGGCAAGTCCACCGACTTGCCTATATTCTATATATGATGAAGCCATTGTACTTAAAATGAGGATTATGTGGATTAGATATTTGATGTTCAAAGTTTATTTTTCAGTGAAAAAGTTTCAAACAGTTAAATGTAAACAACATGTAATATCACTCGATATTTGAACAAGTGTAGCTGAAAAGCAATATTCAGCGATAATGAAAAAAGCCGTTAGCGTCATAACACTCACGTAGTCACGAATTTCAATGTTTCTTTGGAAAACTTATATAGAGGGTTCTTATGCTTTGTATGAGCCTCAGCCCAAGCTTAACTATGATTTAGGTACATTTTAGCCTAGGTCGTTTTGATAAAGAAACATGTGCTTGCATGTCAATTACTGGTCTGGTATCACACTGTGATATCAAGATGAATTACAACAGGGAACCTGTTTCCTGCTGCTTCTCTGAATATCAGCTTCTTCCAGAAAGAGAAAAAGCAATTAGCAAGAATACTTCTGGAAATGTTGTTTTTGAAAAATAATAAACGGGTGGGCGTTAATCGAGTTGTAAATTTTGACCGAAACTGTTCGACAATTTTGTATTTGTACAACTTTTTACTTAAATGTTGCATTTTAGTTACTTTATAAAAGCGTTTTTGCATTTCATTCACAGACCGTATACAACGCAAGCAAAACCCTTTATGTTTTCAAATGAAGAAAATCCGAATAAGTTCGGTTGATTTGTTTTGGCTAACTTCACCACGAGAACAATTCAGTTCTTTTTCAATCGAAAAGTTCTAATACAGTTTTGTTTATAGAGTGTTTTCATGTGACGTCAGAGCCACCATGTTGGTGCCCTTTTACAATGGAGTTGAAATTAGTTTCATTTGTTATGGACACCAACATCGCTGATTGAGTGAAAACGCTCTATTAAAACTTCAAAATAAGTTTTGTTTATATTTTGTTTTGACCCCAATCAATCCTACAGCGCAACAGTAATACGTATTTTAAAAGTACATTGCCACTCGTTCTACAGCAGATGTTTGCACAAAATCATCGCATACTTTAGAAACAGCAGAGTTCCAAATATGCAAACAGACTGTTACGCAAACCATATTCTTTTCGTTACTACCGTAAGTTCGCAAAAACATTTGGATCGATATTTTCTTCCACCAACACGTGCCCCATCTTCACCAAATACTCCATGTACACTTGTACAAAAGGCCACTTATCAAAATTAGTTTTAAAATATCTGTAGTTTCCTTAACCGAACAATGCCACCTGTTCTACCTACATCCAACCGAAATGAAACCTTGATGCATGTAGCACCACTCACAAGCTTGCCTTTGATTGGTTTACCGAACGACAGCTATTCAAGAACACCTGACCAATAACCGGAAACAAGAGATGCCTCAAGAGGACTATATTAGGTAGTAGCTAAGAACTATCGATTGATATCGTAGCGTACATGGACCATGACTGGAAAACGCGATGTATATACACACACGTATATATATTTATCATTATTATTATTAATAATAATTATTAGTATCGATTATAGTCTTCACCAAGAGACAATAAAGGAAAAAGCAGTCAAACAGCAAAAGCGCGAGTTTTTTTTCTGGTAAACACAACACAGCAATCCCAACACAATCGTAGATTTATTTACTCTGTTACTTTATTGTTGCTGTACATAAATAATGGATACTCCAGTTTCACACATTCGATATACACTTTCGGCCCCTTCTCCTTTCACCTTTATATTTGTCTTGTCAAAACAGTTACATTATCCCATTTTTTTAATAGCTACAAAATATACTTCAATTTAAATATAAGAGTTCCATTCCAAACAAATTGTCTTAATGTTAATTTCTGTGAATATTCCATGTAAATAGCAAAACCAATCAAGTAATTGCGACTGACTCGAGTCTAAACGTGTTTAGAAGACCAGTATGCGCTACAGCCCAAAAGTTGATTTGCAAATTTGAAGGGATTGCCCGTCTTAGCTTAAAATGAGACCACAAAGGGATGACAAATTATTGGAGTACACTCATACTATATTATATGTTATACACTCCGCTAATAAGAGTGAAAACTACTTTGCTATCCTTAAATTGAATTTTTCAAAGATACGAGTACTTTGACTTGAAAATATTGCATTCTAGCTATCATGTAGTTAGGAAAAGTTATCGTTTAGAGCTTTTAGAAAATGTTTTTTTTTGTCCAAATCAAGTTTATACTACATACTTCCACTTCGTTTTTTTGACAGAACAAAAATGTGTTACCTTAATAGGAAGTGATTGTAATAAGAACGATTTGTCGAGAGCTTCTTCGAAAATCCTCTTCGAAAATCCTCCAACAACGCCGACTTGAATATATATGAATATATAAGGAAAGGACAAAATAATACCGAGTGTGTAACGAGATAGAACAAGCTCACATCGGCGTTTCTTTGTATTTTACTTTGCTATTTAAATTTCTTATGCTTGTGTTATCTCGTGAACCAGGTTTAAAGTATGCATCGTAATGTTAACAAGATGAAAACTAATACGAACGCCTGCAAAGCATCTTGGTCGCAAATAGTTATCTAAGTCACGTAAACTTCTCAGTATCTCACCCCTTGCTTTTCTTACAGCTGAACTGGGGGAAAATAGTAACAACAACCTTAAATGTCGAATTCATTTAGGTCTTGTTTCATAAAGGATCTGCTACATGTGGCAATTCAATTTCGTGCAACTTTTCTTGTAATGGCGTTGCAAAATTTGCTGCACAAACCATTGCAATGTGTAACATACCTACTCCGAGTTTGAAATATCTTGCCATGTATATCGCATTTCTCGGCCAAATGGCTAGAAAAAAAGTAGCATAGAAATTCGACCTTCGGGTATCTCAAACTTCGTCTTTCTTCGCTTTGCTATAGTTTCATTTGTTAACACTTAACAATTTTCAGTTTTAACTAAAATTATATTGGAGTCAAACAAACCACCGACAATCTTGCATACAAATGAACTACTTGGATAACGTCGTGGTTATATACATTTAAAGCAATCTAAAACGCTTTGCATATCTGTATATTCATTGCTATACACCTGATAATGATGACTTTCGATTCACAATATTAGAGGTAATACGCATTTAACAGTTGATACGATTAAACCTTCGTGTTCGAACATTCCATACCCCGAAAACAAAAACATATGTTCGATTGAGACAGCCAACGTTTTGAACTTTCCGTCACAGTCACTCTCTTCCAAATGATTGCTTTCTTTGTCGTCTCTCGCTCAGACGGTCAGAGAGATCAAACATTATACTTACGACTGTTTCAATTTCCTCAGGGAGGAGGAGAAAAGGAAATCTTCAAGTCGTAAATTCGCTACCACGCAACAAAATAAGTATATTACCCCTAAAATAAAAGCATATGTTCGATTAAGACAGCAAATGTTTTGAACTTCCCGTTAAAGTCACTCTTTCCACAACGTTTGCTTTCTTTATCGTCTCTCGACCAGATGGCCAAAGAGTTGCAAGCTTTTTCTTACGACTGTTTCAGTTCCTCAGGGAAGAGGAGAAAAGCAAATCCTCAAGTCGTAAATTCACTACTGCGCAACAAAATATGTACATAAACCTCAAACCTAATCAGGCCCTCCTCTGGTCTTAATCATAAAACAGCCGAATAACAACTAAACAAATGTTAACTACAACTTGAATTCAAAAATGTCGAAGTGATTAACAACTTGAAATAAACAAATATGTACATATCCCTGTCAGCTAATTGCTGATATGGAAACACCACAAAGATTCCCCCATAGTGTCCATGGTATGCATTACCGGTAATACTTGTGCATTTCTTAAATGCTCAAAACTCAATACTTGAAGGTAACGCTTGGTTTTGATGTGTGTTTAAACTGGGCATTCCAGATATCTCTTAATTTTTCTGGTTCATTTTTAAATACTTTTGAAAAATTTTACAGTTTGGTTCAAGTAACTAGTTTCCCAAGCTATTTGCCAATGATACGGTACACTCGAACTTACATTGTATGTAATAAAATTATCCTGGAGCTCTCGGGCAATTACTTAACATTTGCCGCGGTTATAGACAACTAAAATGTAGAATTTACTTAAGAAATGAAAAAGTCGTTGTACAAAAACCGCCTACGAGGACACTACGAGTTACTGAATTAATACTTGCTGAGCAGATAATCTCTTAACCATCAACAAAATTTGGAAAGCACTGCAAGCATGCAAATGGTATTCCAGGCATGCAAATAGTACCTCCAGTATATGTAAAATACTCCCAGTGTGCGACCAGTATTCCAGTATGCAATTTAACGGTATCCCAAGCATGTAAATGGTATCCCAGGACATGATGTTGAGTATACCTATCATCTGAAATAAAATGTTGGCCAAGCTTACAAATGCAATATGAGATTATGATCATCTTAGCGGGACCCTATTTATACAACCACCACCTATCTTGCCACAGTAATGGGATCCTTGAATTAATAGGATCATATAAGATCTGAGCTATTAAGTATTGCTGTAACAGCAAAGTGGCACTTTTAACAAAATGGATACATTCTACACAGGGTTCCATGGTAATCTTACATTTCCTTAGATGTTTCTCCTGGAACTTGATCAAAACAAGACGAAAGCTACATGTATCTCTGTTCTACCTACATCGTTCATTTGTGTGGTGAGCAGAATATTTCAACATCGTCCAAGTTCTTGCTGTTTCTCATTTTCTTTCTGAACTTTCTTTTGGCAGCAGCCAATCTGTGCCGTGCTGCAGCCCTGACTTGGTCATCATGTGCTTTGATTTCTTCTTTTGACTTTTGTCTAGTAAGAGGAGCTCTTCCTACAGATCCTGTTCGGGTTAGCGATGACCTCTTGCCAAATGAGTGTCTTCTTTTCTGTGCATCCTGAAACAAAAATCAATTAAGGAAAAAAATATTAGTACCTGTAAGTAGCTTAAATGTATGTTTAACACTGATCATGGAAACCAAATTGTTGCAATCTCAAAGTCATCTGATAAACGTTTTCGTCAAGGTGAATGTAATACTGAGAAAAATGTTGTTGGTTGTGACTGACGTTTCGACAACCTGTGTGGAAGTCATCTTCAGAGGTTGGTCATATGGTTTGTACTTATAGCGATAATACAGGCAGCACTTAGTTCTGTTTAATGTCTGTTGTTCAGTGGAATGTCGCATACAAACAAAATTGCCCTCAATAATATGTCTACCAATTACACAAGGTAAACAGAACTACGAACTGTGCTACCGCTATCGATATGAACTAAATGGTTGACCTATTACCGACTCTTAAGATATTTTCTACACAGGTTGTCTTAGCATCAGTCACAACCAACAGTGGTCTTTTTCAGGATTACATTCACCTGCATGACCAATCAATTACAAACGTGACTCACCTGGGCTCAGCGCTTTCACTGTATCATAAATTTATCGATGTACTTTGGTGCTAAACCAAACTGTACATGTAGATTAAACTTAACCCATGATAATTGGGGTAATCGAAATATTGAGGAACTGGCCCCTGGTATCTGCGACACAAATGTACAGAGATTGAGAACATAAAATCTCACACACCTCTTCGTCCAATGAGGGTTTATCAATCCATCCATTTTTCCTCAGCTCATCTATTTTCTTGAACATAGCATGAACGTCTTCCACCTGTGAATCAAATCCAAGGTCAGGGTACGTTCAAATTGTTTGACTAATGTGAAAATAAACATTGGAACACATTTAACTCAATAACTCCCTCTTTATAATTTTCTAATTAGGTGAGAGGGATTTTTGGTCAAAGTAATGGAACACAGTGTAAGGCAAAAAAGATGTGAGCTTGCAAATGGATGTTCTTTCACAAAAATCCTTTGAAGTCTTTGAATAAACCATTCTTTTGTCCAAAAAAGATTATTGCAATCTTAGATTCAGTGAGTGTGAAGAGTCTAGCACAAAAATGATGTAAGTGACTTTATGAAAAGCTAAATTCTTCCAAAGGTAACAAAAAAAAAATCTGTAGGAAAATTTGACCAAAAGTAACTTAAATGTAAATTGTTTTGCACAAGTGTTGTTCTTTGTGGAAAGTTCAACTTGTATTTTTCACAATTCAATGAATATCTCCGTTTAAATTGACATTCTGCAACAAGCTACTTTGTAACACTCACACTCACGCTATATCATACAATATTATTGGCTTGGTAATATTCAGTATTCAACTTTTCATGAAAACTTACTTTTGTCCTTTTAGGAACAACCTAAATTGGAGTCACATTGAATGCTTATTTAACTGTCACTGGAACGTTTTGATACAACCACCAATTGGCCAGTTGATGTGAAAAGAATAATCCTGGTTCTGAGTACTGACCTGGATCATGACCATATCCCAGAATCCCTCCAGGTCTGTGTCAGTAGGACGTCTGCCATTGGCAGTGCTGATTCCCTGCAAGATTGAAATATCATTATGATAACTCTTAATAGCAGTTTATAGAGGTTTGTATGGCCATGCAAAGTTTACAAAGGACAGCTGAAAAAACATTTCTACGAACGGTTGTATAGTACTGTAACACTACCAATTCATTGAGTAGATCTAGAAAATACCATCAAGTCACCCACCACAGATGACATTTCAAAATGGACTAATCTACTCAATACTTAGAGGATGCTTGGTTAAGAATTCCAAGAGCAAGGAGGAGGGGGGTGGGGGTTTCAGCAGGGGATTCTAAATACATGGGAGGTTTCAAACCTGGATTTCCAGATGGTGCTCGGGCATGAAAACAATTTTCGCCTTTTTTAGAAAATATGAAGCTGATTTAATATCACTTTTTACAGTGACAGCTACTGTTGTTGAGCCCCATGTTCAACTAATATGAAATTCCAAATTTATAGGTTGGAAGTAAACCAAATTCTGAAGGGGAGGAGGAATAAATAACCTTGAATTTTTTATAAGCAGGGAGCCTCCCTGCTTCAAGGTAATCTGTGGCAGGGGTACAGGTATTTTCTGGAACTGCAGTACATGTATACCCATTTCACAGATGCCCCTGACACAAACATACTGAGCTCCTAACTACTAGACAGTTCAACTCACCAAGTTCATTTCACAAAGCCCTCTGAACTGCTTAAACTTTTTAGTTGTAAGAAGCTTGGCTTTTCCAATTGTTGCTCTTATTCTGCCACAAACTGAAAGCAACAAGGAAACAACAAATCCAGTTACAACCCTTCTTCTTAGTTTCTAAGCTACATGCCGTCATGATTAAACATACCAAGATAACTTTCAATGAATGTTGCACTTTGCTATTCTTGCTGATTAATCAAGATAAAATAAAAAGGTTCTGGGATTCATAAAAAAAAAGAAAATATTAAATAATAAATAATAACAATAAATTAAAATTTTATGCTTGGCAAGTATATTATTGTGCCTTGAAAATGTCAATCAATATAATTTTTGAAACAGCTGAATATAGTATACTTTTAAACGGTAAAATTTTAAAAGTAATATATTACACATCACAGCATCTAGAATCATAATATTTTGGCACGTTTATTTAACATTCTTTCACTCAAACTCTTTCATCCTGACAAACACATCAAATAACATGTAAAGTTGAGGCAGGCACTTTTGAACTTATTATAATTTTTAAAATCTATGACCAGTTTGTTTGCTTTTTAAGCCTCTAATAAAACAGTTTGCTAACAATCATTTTGTCATGCAATCAGACTTAAAAATAACTCTTGTCCTTATAAACACTAGAATCTGTGATATTTAACATGCAGCACACTAACTTTGGTTCATTCACGAGATATTTCTTAGGAGAATAATTTTTAGTAAAAAGGTAATTATTATAACCTTATGGTAATTTCATATTTTGTATGCCAGCAGCTTTCACCAAACAAAAAAGAAATTTAAATGTGAACTCACTGACTCCTAGCAACGGTCATTTAATAAGACCAAAACAGGTTGATAAAATGAAGTAAAGAATTAATATGTAATTATATTCTTATGTTGAAAAGAAGAACATTAATTGTATAGCACTGCCAATTACAGTCAGCCAAAATTATAAATATACAAAATTTGTTGTTTGTCTTGTGAAGAACTCCGACCAACTATCTTTGGGGGAAAAAAACATTTATTGGAGTAAGGTGTTAAATAGTGGTTCTGCCATGGATATCAATAAATAGCAGGGTGTCAGAAAAAGCAATTAACATCACAATTAATCAAGTGTTTGGACCAACAGGAAAACACAGTAGGTATTTTGATGAGTGGTTGTTTATAACAAGCCTTTTCTAATTTATTATTTCAAACTATCCACTTCTCAATTTAGAAAACTAAAATTTATTCAATTTCCTAGTGTTAAGTTGAATATAAAAGTCTACAAAAACCATAACATTGTAGTCATATACTACAAATTAAATATAATTTTAAAATTTGGTGAACTCTGAAATAAACTTGCTGTCAAAAAATGAGAAACTGTTGACAGGAAACAAAAGATGAATATTGAATTTTACAAAATAATCTATCTGTGGTACTGACCAAGGTTACTTGGAAAGGAAGTCAAAAAAATTTGTTTTCTTGCAGCTGACTAAACCTTAAAGCACTTTATGGTCAAGGAGTCTCAAAAAATTCTTATCTAAAGATATATTTAAACACTTCATCAATTTTCTACTAAAAGACAAATAAAACCATACAACATATTTAAAATTCAATATTTTGTAATATTTGCATATTATTTCTAACTCAAGAGTCATCCAATTTTTTTCATCATTTTCACAATAGCGTAAAAAATGCAGACTTTAGCTGACCCCCTCCCTTCCTTCCCAAAACAAATAAATTAGAATCATAGCAAAAATTGATGTTTTTACTGATGGTTGAAGGTGTTACACTGCTTGATTACATTTCACATGATCATCTAGCTTCAACTCAGCATTTTCTGGGGGTTGGTGCACATTCAATGTTTTGTGTTAAAGAATCATTTTAAGATCCATGCTACTGAATAAAATAGACTAGTATTCACATCATTTTTATAACCATGAAAAATGTGCAAGTCGTACCCAATAGCCCCCCTCTCTCCTAAACTATGCTTGGTTCATTTTTGAAAATGACAAAAAAAATGATAACCCTTTACAATATTTAAAAAATGGAACATTCTTGCAATTGGCAGACATTCCACTGATGTAGATGCCTTGGATGGTTTGGGATGTAACGCGAAGCACCGAGTGGATCAATTGGACCACCCGTCTCAAAGTGGACGGTCACATAAAGGGGGGCAGACCTCACAAAACTTGGTCTCAGCCTATGGATAAAGACATGTGGCTCTGTGACTTCATAGATGAAGATGTTCTGAATAGAATGAATGGAGGAGAGCAACTGTACAATGTCTCATCCACATGTAGTGGACATTATAGTTTTGATGTAAACCCGATGATGATGATGATGATGGCAATTCACCCAAACTCACTATCAATGAATTTTTTTTCTTTAACACAGAAATGAGGACTATTGACTGATGATGCAACAAAATGATGTATATACATGATTGTATTTCTCTATTAGAGTCAATTTAGAAGTACAGTTAGCAGTTTCAATCTTGTTTTTGTGAATCTTGACCTTATTTGGAAATATGAAAAACAGACAAGATAACATTATTACAAGTGTGAACCTGCATTTGTGGAAAACGTTTCTTAAATAATTCTAAACAAGAAGAAAAACACTGATATCAGGCCAATTCAACATACATCAGTTTATCAAAACAACTTGCTCCAAATTAAGCTTTAAAAATATTAAAATATTTTAAGTTTCAGCAATAATTTTCAGTCAGTGGAAGTCTCCTAAAAACTGTAATCAGCAGAGTTTCATTGTAGATTTCAAAATTTAAGTCACCAAGTTCAAAAACTTGAATTAAAACCTCAACCATCTGCTACTACCTCTTGGTGAAAAAGCTGCAACTTAAATTTAAACTTTCTTTTGGGCCCATTATTTTCAATACTTGGATAAATACTTGTGTTACAACTACTTTGTCTTTCTGGGATTTTTAATCAGAGTGTTTAACTGGAAGGAAACAGTTTAAATGACTTTGGTATGACTCAGATCTGATGACTTGCTGACACCTTCAAAATGCTCAAGTAAGTCTGGAAGTTTTGTCTAAAACTTTCCCACAATCTTGAAAACTGCAACAAAGATCTTGTAAGTTGTCATGTAACTTCCATTGAGTGTTATTAAGAGTAAACATTGAGCAACCAAACAAAAAACATAATTTTAATGCCAAGAACATCCAAAACAAATTGATGGTAACAAAAAATGGTAGTATAAAATAGATAGAATATATACAAATGAGCCTTATGCCATGGAAACAATAGGCCAAAATTTCTATTTTCTCTTGTAGTATAGTTTTGATATAATTTGACTATATTAAGCTTATAACATTTTTTCGTAAGAGTGAAATTTTTTTCACAGTTTTGCTCTGGGTTGAAACAAGGGTGGATCAATCTTTAAGCTTTTATAAAAAAATTATTAAATTGTAAGGTTCTTCATATACACTTGTTTTTGTTGTGCTCTTATTCATTTGAAAATACTACTCTCAGTTATCGTGTTAAGGTTTTGTCATTGCTCAGACATTTACATGTACTTTGGGTTTCCATCAATCATCTAAGCATGACATATATACCGTATGTGAACTTGAATGTTTATCTGAAGACAAATATAATAAACAATCATGACTCACAGATCTACCGACATCTTCATTTTGCAGCTAGATTAGCATTACCCCTGCCACTGGAAAATGTAGCTCTATTTGAAATAAGATTTTATAACCAAAGACTTTAGAGTGATCAAAGCGTCAGGGTCACGGGAGAAGTCAACTGTGGTAAATTGATTAGGGTGAAATAAAAGAGTTTAGCACATCACTGATCCATTAAACCAGAATCTTTAATTTAGTGATGGCACTCAAATTATACAGCTCTATCTAAGCAATCCCAGATGTTATTACATAGATATAACGATCCTGAGCCAGGATCTGTGCCCTCAAAACAAACTGGCTGAGTACCTCCGCCAAACATTTACAGAAACTGGATTGAAAACTCTTTGACTAATACACTTGGCATTGGAGTTAAAAAAAGGTTTTATAATGAGAAAGAACAATATTTTACGAAGAAAGATATTTATCTTTTTATAAGAGTACAATAACGTACATATACATATTTAATTATGGTGAAGTGAGTTAAATGTGCCCATACTGTGTATACTATTGCCTCTTTGCTCCACTGCATTTTCAAATATCAAAGTTTTCAAATTTAAAGAAAATGCTGGTCAACTTTAGAATTAGCACTAACTATTTGTACCTCATGGCAAACTAAACAAATTGTCATTAACTGAGTTTTCACAATCTTGGTTTTACAAACAATATTAGACAGAACAAGGTTTACCGGTAAGGTTAATATCTAGTGCAACTGCCCCAAGCAATAAAATAACTAAGACATCTGTATAAAAGAATTCAATGCTACAGTGCACAGTCTGATCATCTCTTACAAGGTTTCAGCCTCAATTTATTTCATCATTTTATTTTTGGTAAACAAAAATCAAGACCAAAGCAAAACATTATAATGTATTGGAGAATAACTGGAATTTCAAACAATGAACACATAAGTTATTCCACCTTCCGCTTACTCAGCTGCAAAACAAGAAAATTTTAAAAAAAGTAATAATTCCATGAATGCCTGGTAATGTGTCAGAGCTTTTTGAGGGAGGGAATTTTTAATACAGAAAGCTAAAATATCCTTAAACAGTCATGAAAGTTTTGCTTGGCCTAAATTTCAGTATCACGTTTTAGGTCCATGAAACAAAACCTTTATAAATAAGAGAGTTTTATTTTGATTGCCATGTCACCAATCTCAGCATCTCAGTAACAAAATAGTCTCAGCTTGCAAGCTGAAACCAGCTTTCAGAGTATATATTTTCTAGCAATAAAACTCTGGATGTATAGATGTACATGTAATGATGTATTTACTATTGTCTTTTGGGAGGGAGATAGAGTATCAGATCACATGATAGTTTTAAAACTGAAAACTAATAAATTCATTTCCACAAAAAAGTTAGTTGTCTAGACATAATTGTAGTATAGTCTTATTATTACTGTCTCAACTCTTACTGAATAATGCTATTTATAACTTGAAAATAAAAAGAACGTGTTCTCGAATGTTTCAAGAACTGAAATCTCTGCAGAAGGAAAGTCTGATATCACAAACATGTACCGACCGCCTGCGATAGCTTTATCAGCAACAATGTAACGACAATATTTGCAGCAGAAAGTAAATGGTCGGTTATTGTTTGCACACACTTCTGAAATATCAACGTCAATAAAATAATAAATCTAGCTTACCTTCTTCTGGAATATTATTTTCAGTCATTTCTTCCTCTGCGTTTTTGCAGAAATTTTCTAACCGACTGCTCTCTTTATTGACCACGTCCAAGAAATATCTGCCATCTTTTTCGATGAGATTCAGTCCTTTCTGTAATTTCTCATTTACACAGTCAATGTCAATTCCATCTCGTGGTCGACTTACTACGTTCGACGAACAAACCTTCGTTACGGGTCTACCTGGACCCGACATTACTTGTATCGGAGAAGACCTTTTACCTTTTTGAAGAAAAATTACAATTTCTGTTCTGTACAAGTGTGTTTCATGACTATTTCCATTCATGAGATTCACACCGTTCATTTTATGTGAGCCAGGCTCGCGAGACAAAGCTTCATGTGCCTCAGCTTTCAGTATTTCAAATCTTGCAGCAAAAACGTCTTCTACAACTCAAACAATTGGGTCACTCGGAGCAAAGCGACTTTAAATTCGGCTGATCGGTATAACAACAGCCTTCAAATCCGAAAAGCACGCGAGCGACAAGATCGTTGAATTAGGATATCACACTTTCGACACTTAGTAGGCAGTTGCTTGTTTTCGCTTTTTTTAACTTGAAGGCGATATTCTCAATTCTGGCTGCGTTTCCTGGATGAGATAATCAGTAAATAATTAATCGCCTTGAATGTGATGTACTTTGATGCTTTGGGTTGAAAGCAGTCCAAACTCCCATGCGGAAATCACAGTACCAATAGATTCCGTGTCAGAAACTCTCGGAAGCGATATTGCTCGCAGAAAGTTCAAAGGTGGAGCACTTTTCTCGTGGAATCGAAGTGATGATGTAATGACAAAGCGTTTTTGGCCGGAAATTGCTCAACAGAATTTCGTGGTGTGGCGCCCTTCTAAAACGATGCCTCAAAGTGTTCTACTTCTTGCCGCATATACTTCTCAACAGTCACTGCAGGATGTCTATATATGCACAAAACTTTCCACAGTTCAATTGCTGTGTAAACTGTCGTTATATATTAAATCGTGAAATCCTCTTGGATTAAGAAACTGAAGACACAAATCACGGCTGGATAGTTGTGTCGTAGAGTAAAGTCCGAAGATACGGTTGTAAATGATGTGCCCTTTACACTTGAAAAGAAAGTCGCTTACTTCAAAGAACTTTTCTAGAAGTATTAATAATCGTCTGGAAATTTATCAGTGTCCTTTGTCTTTTGAAGCTATTCAAATCACAAATGACATGACACAGTTGTACTACTTTCGTGACACTAACAGCTTGTTGGAGCGCATCTGCTATTTTTGGGCCATGTCGTCACTCAAGTTTCCATTTATGGCTGACACTTTGCACGCTAAACAGTTTCCAATATCTCCGAAATCTTAACTTAGCTGAAGTGCAGTCATTTCATTCAATAAAATTCAATTTTTTGCTGTCACTGTGGGAGAAGTTTTCCTGAGTGAGCTCTCAAAAATAAACCGAGCAAACCTGGGAACGAACAATTGCGTAACATTCGTACTCAGTAATTCGACTTGTTTCCCCGACAACAATTACCGCGTAAGACTGAACACTAGTGTTTTTTTTTACGCGCGTTGTGCAATAAGTTTCATTCAGGTTGTCTTTGTCTGTTTTGCGTGACAAGTTTCGTAACGGAGACAAAAATCACTATGTTGGGATTTTCACAAAGATTCCTTCTCGCAAGGGTAGGTATAGATCTTGCTTTAATGTATCTTGATATCTTAAAAACTGCAGTTGATTCTAAATTAAACGCGCGCGATTGCGGATTTAAAATCGCAGTGCCAAGTTTCATACAGTACTCTGCTTCCGAAACAGTAGACAGCAACATGCCCCGGGGAACATGCTGCTAGTGTTTACATTCGTGAAAGTACGAGCATTGCAAGGATTATCACAAATGTTAGCTCTATGTATAAAGGTAATCCTGATCAACAGACTGTGTAATTGTGTATTCATAGACTATAAGTACACCAAATTTATAAAAAATCTTCTTACGAATACGAAGGACGTTTCTTGGCCCCTTGACTTCCTTCATTCTTCAAATGGTTTACGTCAACCCAAAGTTTATGGGTCACATTCTTCAAATGGTATAGTATTGTTATACGAGGATATCGTCTGGAAAGAAGATTCTGATTGTTTACGCGTGTAATGGAATATAACTTATGGCAATAAACACGAATGCAATTACACGTTGATCACATGATACCCCCTTTGAACAGGGGCGGCTGGGATGGCTATGGCTGCTAAACTTTACGCTGTACTTTAATATAAAATGCTGTGCTACTCGATTCGTTTTCTTTCATTTGCTTCGTATTGCCGCCCCACTTGCAACCCTGCTTTAAAATTATTAGAATTATAAACTGTTTTTGACTTTACTCTGATGCTCAGATAACGGTAATAGTTGAACAAGTTAAGAAAGAACTTGGGCCCAGGCTCTGCCTTATATTCTATACAGGTCAGATGTTTGGTGTATCAGTATAAATTTTCAATGCACAACTCCACCAGCAAAATGAAACCCCCACTTTCTCTCTTCCCACTTCTCTCTAGGCCAAGGTGGGGTATACTGTATCAGTATAAATTTTCAATGCACAACTCCACCAGCAAAATGAAATCCCCACTTTCTCTCTTCCCACTTCTCTCTAGGCCAAGGTGGGGTATAGCTGTAGTGGTGGCATTAAAGCGACACAGATTTGAACAGAATTCCTACTCCAAAACTTAAACATATTCATTTGGCAATTTGATTCATCGAAAGAATGCTGGTAACTAGGTAAAGATACCCATTCTGCCATGGGTCATGACAGATTGTTGGTTTAACAGTAACAAAGACTGTGTCATGTGCTTGGTTTTTGTCTGTAACTTGCTCCTGTAAATTAAACTCAAAGTACTAATATTATTAAGTTTAAACTATAACTGCAGTGATGGCGTTTTGTACAAAACTAGATAAAAATAAAAGTGAAACCAAAGTGTTTATAAATTTGAAAACTGGCCTGGGGTATGAAGTTTTCTTCAGGAAACCCAGACTAATTTTCAGACTAAACTATGCATTTTTGAGGTTGAAGTGTGGTGGAAGGAAACTGTTCAAGAAATATAAAAATCAAAAGTTTAACGATCATATAATATATATTTGAATAATAAACAATTATAATAATTTTTTGATACTGATGACTTCTTGCTACACCTCTAAAGTCTTAATCTGACACTTTTGTCAACAAATTGGCTTCTAATTTCTGATTTAATGGCTCATGTTTTTCTGTTGATGCATACACTTTGATGACATTCATTTGTGATAGTACTTTACTGAACTATACACAAGTTTTCTATAAATAATAAATGTTGTAGTAAACTCTTAACCCTTAAATGTTATGAGGGGTTCTGCAGACCTTCCCCCTAGGTTTTTACAACCTAAAATCTGAAGTTTAATGTAGCAATTAAACTGAAACTTACAGACTGTACATGTAGTCCAATTAATAACACATCTTCTGATGTCAATTGAATGATGTTATCACTTATAATTTATGTGAAATTAATTAATTATGCAAATCAAAGTTTGAATCAAGAAATTGAAACTTTTTCACAAAATGTTTTCTATTTTCAATTATTTCATTTTCTTTTTGAATATTTTGCTATTTAAGCCTAAAAATACATATTTTCTGTTAAAATAAAAAACATTAACTGCAAATTTGAGTGGCCAAGTTGGTGGACATGTTGTCCAATGACTGTTGCTATAGCAACAGTTCTTAATTAAAAATTAATTGTTATCAAGGAAGTAAATTAGCAAGGCTAAAGCTGCTTACATGCCAAATGGCCAGCTTTTACTGTAATCTGATTTTGAAAATCTGTAAACATAAATGTTCAATTGGTGTTTCTACAAAAGGCCTCAACATTTAAGGGTTAAATGTGACTTTCAATGTTGGACAACCTTCCCATCATTCCCTGCAGGCTTCACTGAATTATGCATATAGAGCAAGCAGCCGAGCGAATGCAACATGGACTGGGACTGAGTCACTTGAAATTGATGACCCTGATATGTATGACCTTATTAGGCAAGAGAAAGACAGACAGATGAGAGGACTGGAACTAATTGCATCAGAGGTACTTTATAAAGATGTACTTTTACATTTTTGTCATTGTGAAACTTAACTTTTTTGTTGAACCACTAGGTTTGTGTTTACAAGAAATCAAAGTGGTGCAGCCTTTATATGACAAATTAAAATGCTATCAATGGAAAGTTATAGCAAACATTACTGACAGAAGGTGTTTTTGAAAAATTGCATTTAACAGGAAAGGTGTCTCCTGGAGAAAAGAAGGTTTCCAAAAGAGCAAATTAGTAGACTACTTATTTTCAAATGCTCAATAATTTATTCTGTTCTCTTTTAGCACATTTGAGTAAGGATTTCACTAAATTCATGAAGCCGACAAAATTAATAGCGGACTTCAGTAAGTTTTTGGGAACTCAAGGTGACTTTTGCTTTAATAAATGACCTAAGTTAGCCTATTTGATTT
Organism: Parazoanthus darwini; assembly: GCA_025403605.1. NCBI lineage: Eukaryota > Metazoa > Cnidaria > Anthozoa > Zoantharia > Parazoanthidae > Parazoanthus > Parazoanthus darwini. The sequence goes on along the minus strand of JAOBYF010188880.1, from coordinate 940 downwards.
CCCCCTCCTTTCCTATTGAGCTGGCTGATTGATATGGCCAGTCCGAATTATAATCCTGTTTGCAGATGCATGTTAAGCCTACACTATTGCTGTGTGGGAGTAATTAAGTGCCTTAAAGAACAATCAAAACTAATTGAAACTCTGTCCTCCCCCTCTCCCCCTAACTGACCCAAACACCTCTCTCTGTTTCTGTGTTTGCACTTTGTTATATCTTCCATTGATCTTAGCTGAAACTAATCTTCACTTTTTATTTGTGTTGAAAATTGTGTGATTGAGGTGTTGATAGGGCAAATTGGTGATGCCGCAAACTGTTTTGTTGAAGGTAAAAGGATTTTATAAAATGATACTAGAAATTGAAACAAAATGCAGCAGAAATCACCTCTTTTTAACAGATATTGAACAGAAAATCAAAACACTAAATAAACCAGTGAAAAACCGAATCACAGATGTTTAATTAGATGTCAAAATAAGCAATATTAAGAGACACAAACTGCAAGAGTGAGCTCTGAATGAAGTGAAACAGAAAGTAATTTTTAGTCTCTCGGACGTACTACACAGGAGACCCTTTCTTGTTAATGTGCTAGAGATATAAATTATTAATTAATATATAGAAAAATGGAAAAATCAGTATTTTAAATTTGAAGTTGATATTATTTTGTGATCTCAGCCAACTGATGTTTATAAGCATGATTGGATAAGTACAGTACAGTTGGACACCTGCTGAATATGCTTATTTAAGGGTGCGTTCATTTGAGACTATTCCGGAATAAGAATACATGGATTATCATCCCTGAAAGTGATTTCAGCCAATCACAGCCTAGATCAGAAAAAAATCCATGTATTCTTATTCCGGAATAGGCCCAAACGAACGTACCCTAAGTTGCTTGCTTTCAAACAGCAAAAAGAAAATATTTGCAAACTTGCTCTAAAACTTAGGTAT
>JAOBYF010188879.1:0-26180 GCA_025403605.1 Parazoanthus darwini | reverse complement strand
TGCTTATTTATTTGCTTATTTATTTGTTTATTTATTTATTTTTTTATTTATTTACTTATTTATTTTTTGGGGGGGGGAGATCACTTGAGTTCCCCAAAGGTTTTTTTCCGACCTTCAATCTGAAGTGTTGCACCAATTAAAGTAATTAATCAGATGATGAGAAAATATTTACCTGAACAATAGATCTACGTAAATCCACATCAATTCTCAAAAATAGACTTAGATAGAAACTGTTTAACAACTTTTTACCTAATTTGTAAATTAGAAACCTCTTTCAACTGGTATATACATACTACTTTCATAAGTCCCCGACATAATATTGTATTTTAACATATATATTATGTCTATTTGATTATAATTTGTAGTTTGTAATTCGTAATTTTTAATTATTCCCGAAAGGCCTCTATGGAGAATAGTTAATAAAGATATTGTATTGTATTGTATTGCATTGAATTGTATTGTATTTCGCTTGTTACTACAATCATCTATTAAATGTTTTCCGATTTTTCACGATAGAATTAATATGAGCCCAACAGAGGATAAAGTTTTTTCTACACAAGACTTCGATGTCCCTTTCTTGGTTACCTTGACGACTGCCTACGTCATTGTGTTGGTAATAGCCTTATTTGGTAATCTGCTGGTAATTTACCTCGTGATGAGCCGGCCACACATGAGAACAAGCGTAAACAACCTGCTTGCCAACATGGCGGCTGCTGATTTGCTGGTAGCCGTGTTTATTGTCCCAGAGAACGTGAAGTTCTTGTACCTGAACACCCGGTGGTTCAGCGGTGCACTGGGTACGGCACTGTGCAAAAGTGTTCACTTTTTGTACGCTATCTCAATAGCTGCTTCAATTATAACCCTATTATTGGTGACCGTGGATCAGTTTTACGCGGTGCTGTTCCCGTTGAGAAGAGCCAAATGGATCCGAAATTGGAAAGCAATAACAGCTGTGATTTGGACCAGCTCTTCAATTATTATGATTCCCCATGCGGTTGCCTTTCAAGTTAACATAAACAGCTATGGCTTGGCAGTATGTGAATACAACTGGTCACATTTTACGCACACTTTATCGGCTGGTAAAATTCACTTTCTTTTGATCTTTATTTTTCTCTACCAGTTACCATTGCTTCTCATTGCAATAATGTACACTTTAATTGCTCAGAAGCTTTGGTTCAGAAAGATCCCTGGCAACGAAAGCGAAGCGAATCGACGCTTGGCAGATCATTTCAAACGCCGTGTCGTGCGCATGCTCGTGATTGTAATTACACTTTTTGCTGTTTGCTGGCTTCCGGTTCACGTGTTTCATTTAATTGTAGTTTACAACACCGACACAGCCCTTTCCCGACTGCCAAAAGTCAGTTTATTGCTTACATTTGTATCTCATACGACCAGCGCTGTCAATCCGTGCCTATATATCACCTTGAATCGAAACTTCCGGAAAGAGTTTCTCAATATTTGTAAACCAATCTGCAGCGGAAGTTGTTTAAAATGTTCGCATATCGAAGCGCATGCTGAAGAGTCTCGCACGCCGAACGCCATAACATTACATAATAAGCCGGAAAATTTGTTTAAGAAAAAGGAAGGCAGTTATAATGTGACTGGTTCAGGTGGAGCAGGACAACCTTCGACACCTGCCATATCGTTAGTGCAGTTTCGAAGTTACGAAAACCCAATTGATGTTACAGCAGACTAACGAATAGAAGAAACCAGGTAGCAGAAATCAAAGATTGCCGTCTTACAATATGCTTGGTCACAAAATTAAGACATTACAACGGAAAAGACAATAAGTTGGGATTCAACTAGATACTACTTGCAAGTAATTTCAGGCTTTGAAATTTCGTTCGTTACATTTCGGATGTTTAAGTTCGGACACTTTTACTCTCTTTTCTGACAATTCTAAGACAACGATTACAAATATTTTACTGTAACATGCCTAAAATAAACTACACATACAAAATATGAATTAGATTGAAGCAAAATCTCTATAAATGACTTTTTATTGTATCATTTTAAGGTCTTACAGATACTGACCTATACGAGGAAATTATGTAGCTGTAAAATTGGGCAATTTGATTGAAGAGAACGAAAAACGGAATTTATCCACTTTTTGTCTTTCATATAGAACGCAATTTTCTTCTTAGAGACAAAAAGAACAGCAAAAAGAATTCGAACTGAATCATGTATCATATTGACCTTTGATATGTGATGGCCTCGCTCAAGAAAGTATTTCAAAGTTTATACTGTACGATATACTGATATTGCATGCTTGAAATTAAAATTCTACAAAAGCTTTTGCAAGTAAGCTATGTTCTAAGCATAATTATTGATGTATAAAAGTTAGTTAATGATTACTGTTTTTTGTACTTCGAAGGAGTATAGTAGATGGAGTAGGTTACAGATTGTCACTATTTAAAGAAATTTTTTAACTTAGTCGTGCGACTGTTGCAGGTCAAATCTGCTCTTTTTCTTTGCTGTCGGGTCATAAAAACCGGCTTTTTTTACTGCCACCAATTACGCAAAAGAAATGATTTATTTTGTGCTTCAGTAAGAGTATAGCAATCTCTTGCTGTTTTGAGCTGGGCAGTTTTTATCAAGGTCCCCTCAGTTCTGTCTTCCAAAATTCAGACAATAACACAAAAGATGGGACAAAATTAAACCGAAAAGCTGTTGCAAAATATTATTGACAATAGTAAATGATTCTATATAATCTGGAATATACATAACACAGAGCAGATCGGACCAGCAACAGTCGCAAGGCAAAGATAAGAAAATATTTATAACCGCTCACTTTCTTTAAAAGCAACTTGAACTAAACTAAATACTTGTATTCTAAAGTTTGTTCGTCTACAAAGGCTCTTGGTAATAAAGTTCTTAAAATCAGTCTATCCCTGGGCAGATTGCTTGAGATTAGTTACACTGTCTCACTCAGAATCAGAGTGGTAAGTGATGCAGTTTGTCTGCCGCAGAGTGCAGAGATAATTTTGAACATCTACAGTGTACACTTTTCCCCTTATCAATGTGGAAGTAGCCTATTTCTCACACTGGCATCAATTTGCAGACATTAATCTCCTGTAATCACCCGAAGCCGATTCGTTCTCATCCGAGCTTGATTCGAACATTTTACCACTGGAATATTTTGGCGCTCGACACTGAACTTTTTCATCCGCCATTTTTCTTTTGCTCAACATCTGGAGAGGGCCTGGGTACTGAATGCACAACTACGTCATAATTCAAGATGGCGGCAGCCGGGAAATTCGAAGTAGTGGGACAAGTGATTGACGTTTTATCATAGGTGATAGAAATGTAACATTGGTTCTTTTAAAGAAAGCCAAATACTACAGCCAAATTTGTGTAAGTAGTTCTGTTTTTCAAAACTACTTTTAAAACGCCATCTTATGTTTCTTTGTACAAGATCAGTAAAATACCGGCTGGCGGCAGCGTTCTTATGATCCTTCACAATCCAACCAAAAATGATTTGTTAAATACTTAAATGTTTTGTGAGACATTATCATGTCTTGATCTATGGGTGATAGCCAGGGAGGGGATAACTTACTCTGTACCAGAGACAAAAGTTAGAGAACCCCCAGAAGGAAAAAAAATTGCCCAGAGCGGGAATCGATACCTCAAAAAATATAGTTTATGTTTTTAATTGTTATTTTTAGGCTTTAAACTTTTTAGTTTGGTTTTAGTCTTCAAACTTGTAAGAAAAATTTTAGTGTTTAAGTTTCTCCATATGGGAGATGACAATTGTATTTGTCGTCCGATAAACAAAAATAGAACGTTATCTATAAAAAAGGTAAAGCGTTTGGCGTAAGAAAATTCACAAAAATAAATATTTGTCGATATAAGATGTTACGGAATCGTGCCTTCGAAACTGCTTTTTTTTGCAAAAAATACAATAAAGTCTTGAGTTTGCGGCTCCCTTCTACTTCACAATAAAATGGTCTTTAATGCTCACGTCATTCTTACCGATGGTATGATTTGTCGTTCTCTGTTTCTTGGCCATCTTTGTAAGTGACCGTTCACTCACTAAAGAAAAATTTATTGACGACTCTTCCAAAACTAACAACAGTTATTATATTCGTACAATAAACGATTAACTATCATTGTATAATTAAGTACAAGTCAATTCGTCTATTTTTTTATAGAACAAATTTCGTTGCAAAGCGATGTTCCTACCTACGCAATAGATACTAATTCATAACAATGTAATTGCTGTTTGTCTGAACAAGCCACAACGCGACGACATATGTTCTTATTGTTCTTAACTTTTATTTATTTTATAGCGCGACGATATTGGTTTCACTTCGCCTTAATCATAGAAGATCGTGGACTTATCCAGCGGCGGAATCGAGCAATTGCAGTCACAGTATTTCATTTTATTTTAGTCTGTTGGCTTGGTTATCTAAAAGAAGAAAAAAAAGCGACATTAACATTAGAGCCAACACGTAGCAAATTGCAATAAATCATTTGCGAAAACAACACAAGGAAACACAACAGCGTGCTCAATAATTTCGTCCCAGTAAAGCAAACACTGTGCTTTGCTTAGCATATGAAATAAAACACAAACATTGGTCCTGGTATTTACGAGCAATTCCTTTGCGGCAAAAACTCATATGATTCCATCCCCCAACACGAATTAGAAGCTTATGTTTTTCTAATCTTGAAAGAAAAAATTGCAAAATAATAATAATGCTTCCTTCGTAGCAGGCTTTAGATTTTTATAGACGACAAGGCCCAGTACTTCGATAATTCATAAATTATAACTCTTCAGTTTAAATCTTGGATAGTATACATAAAGTACGCCTGAGACGAGATGACAGATTTCTAGATGGGCAAGTAGGCTAGATATCAAGATATAGATCTAGACAACAGCCCATTGTCCATAGAGTTGATATTGCCAGTAATATAGTCGCATTCCGGAAAAAGAATATTCGGGCAATTACCGATTCCAAACGAGTGCACCTGGATTATTTACTCTCGGCTAGCGCTTTTGCTGGGCATTAAATTTGGACGGCAACATACAAATTCATAAAATTTACAAACAGTAATGGTAATGCTAAGGTTGTTGTGAATTTATGTCGTAAGCATAGCGGAAGTGTTTTAATTTCAGTATCGACCAATAATTTCAAAAACATACATTAGAATTATACTGATCTTTAAAATAGATCAGATCTAATCTTGTTTTTTTATTACTAGTCGTACGAAACGCCTCTTTTTACAAACAAGCCTGGTTTTAATTTTCAAAATCTGATATACAATTTATTTTGCGTTAAACCGCATTTCTATTTGTTTGAATGTAATTAGAATGGGAATCGAAGATTCCTGTTTGTTGGTATCTCACTACAACTTGGCATGATAATTGATACATTTTCTGTGAAACATCACAATACCAGTTAAATTATAGTGTCAAGAATGTAAGACTGAAGGAATATTGCCCAGTGGCTCTTTCCTTTCCGACCTTGATTTTTTAGTTCCTGTTTTTACAAAGGTCTAGTTTTCTTCGAGTAGACCAGTTTTAATTACTGTTTTAACAAAGTAAGAAGTGTTTTATTGAAACTTTGCACCCAAAGTACTAATTTATTCAAACCATCCTTAAACATACAAGTGAACGCCATATGGCGCGAAGCTCGACATTGATTTCATTTAATAACTCACATTTCTTTTGATAACCACTATCCAAATATAGTTGGAAACATTTTTAAAACTGTCATACATTTGCAAAGTATTTCTTGGTTAAGTAGACAGAGATTGACAGAGTACTGACGGCGATCTGAATTAAATTACTGAATTCAGAAGACGGATTTTTTCACAAAGCAAACAGGAAAGACACACCGAGTTGTGAAATTGGTCAAAATTAGTACAGCGCTGCCAACTGTCTGCGGTACACTTTCTTTTCTATTACACATATCTCTATATTATTTACTTACTTAATGTCTTGTGCTCAGCCTTTCTTAAAAAAGACCTCAACAATTTCTTTCTGATTTGTTTCCAAGGAAACCGGTATCCTCTCTGGAGATGACAGTAGAAACACCTTGTATGACTTGCGGAAAAAGATTCCTAGTTGCAAAAAAAGACAAAAACCTTTGCCACTTTTCTCAGATTTTGTCTTCTCACAAAAAACTTATGTGCCATATGTGCGGATCCTGATCAATTCTTAGTTTGCAATTGATGAAATTTTACAAGCGAGTGGGTCATTAAGGGTTGCCGATGACCGTGTATTGATGTGGTTCTCATTTTGTGTATATTTCATTTGGAGATTTCTCTCAACTTGTTTGCTTTAGTTATTTCCTGTATCATATTTTCAAATTTCACAATGATATACGTAGGTGAATAACAAGCGAGGGACCACAATTGCGAATATCTCGGAGCAATTGGACATCGATTGAATTACTTCTGCGTGTGCGATTCACTGGCCTGGTTGAAACAAATTGACTGACCCATTCTCATGGAATTCAAAGCTCTTCAAAAGTTACAGGTAATACACTTAATTTTATATATAGTCGCGGTTTCTGCACATTTACAAGGCCTATATTCAATGCTCATATTTGTTTTAAGCCAACTAAAATTCCAGATGGACCACACGAAAAAAATATAATTTTTTTTTCCGCTTTGGGAGCATTTGTTACTATTTTCACTTTTTTACAAGAGAGCAATGAATTCTAGCTCTTTTATTAAAACATATATATAGACTTAATTTTTTCGCTTGTTAAATTAAGTCAATGGAGTCATTTATCGGAAAACTTAAATAACTAGGAACATCGATAGCTGTTTCAACCGCGCAATAATTGCCAAACATAGATGTCTGTCAGTCAAGTATTTTTTGTTCTCGGATTTGCAAATGAACTTATCTCGTGTTCTGGTATTTCTAAAGATTACGCTGTATTCGGCGCCATTACAGTTTAGAAGATATCATTTTTTGAATAAAATTAGTGTAGACTGGCTCAGAGTTTAAACATATTTTTCCTGTTTATGTTTTTTTTGATTCACAAATGAAAATATCTAGTTAACTGTTACAATGACATTATTTTAGAATTTACGTTATCTGTGTTTTTGTGATTATAAATATATAAGCTAGATATAGAATTGTTTATTTATCTCTTTTGAATAAAACCAGCTCATACTGTCTCAGTGTTCTAGAATATATTTTTGTTTTTCGATTCACAAATGATGAAATCTTGTTTCTTGCTACCGTTTTTCGAATTTAGCTGTATCATGTGCATCAAGACTGTATTAGTATGTTATAAGCAGGGCCTACTCTTTGTCTTGACTCATGTATTCATGATCTCTCCTGATACGCTACGGCACACGACAACAATCTTCTACTTAGAACAGATTCTCAGTAAATTGATTATATTAGCCACTATACTATCACTAGGTTTTTAATGGGAAGCGGGCTTCGGCGGTTGTTATTCAAGCGTCTGAAACAGATTATTCATGCCACAGGCTTTTTTCTTATGTTTAATCCGACATTTAGCTAAGACACAGTTTTCTTACGTTTTAAGTCAAATTCCCTCTAATTGGTTTTAAGTTTTTTCGATTTTTAGAACATTAATTGGCTCGTTTTTAATCTGCTTTAAGCTTTTAGAATAATTTGAGTGATGGTGTTTTGATCAATGTACTTCATTAAAAAGCCCTTATTTCCTTCCCTTTTCCTATCTTTTAGTCTTTAAAGTTCGTTTTTGTCAAGTGCGAAAATTAAGACTGAAAGGAACTTCTCAAACGAAGTTATTTATGTAGACTACTATTTGGTTCCAGCGATGACTTCAGGACTACCGTCAGCAAAATCATATTCGGCTTTTTTAATGCCTTCACTCTTTTTTTCTTAAGCATACATTTTTCATTTCTTTTAGTTGTTTTCTCATGTAATTACTTCGGGTTTTTCTCGATTGTGTAGTTTGTCCAACTATGGTACTTCCGATCAAAGATACAAAGTTTCAATACTGACATTTAACGAGCTTTCCAGCATTTTTAGCCGCTTAATAATTATTTTTTGGAAGTTGGTACCCCGAATATGTAATTCCTTTTGTTACTGGTACTTATGTATGAATTATTTATATACTTAGTATTCATGAAATAATGCAAAATGAGGTTACAATAAGTGTAATATTTCGGTAAGAACGGAGCCGCTCCAACCACAAAATAAACACTGATATCGATGGATATGTGAGTGTTTATTGGTTAAGTAAGTAAAAAAGTGACTTAAATCAAGGAAAAACAGATTTAGGCCAGCTTCAAACGGTTGCTTTTCTGCCGTCTCGAACTCAGTTCATAATAAGTGTTCTCCTGGATCATTATTGATATGTTTTTTTGTTAATTGAAAAAACTGAAATGACCGGCGGCTATCTGTATAAAATGGTGTTAAAAGATGGAAGTATAAAGTATCAAAAACAGCATGAATAAAGTTTTGTTCCTGAAAGAAGTTTTAACCAATGAAAGTGCGCGTAGTGTATATGTCTTATTCATCAATTCACTTTTTCATAGGTTATGTCACTCAAACTAAAAGAGTAGAAATGCTAAATTAGATTTTAAGAGCCAGTTATTTTGCGAAATATATAGCATTGACAGTTCATTTGTCCTCTTCTTAAGAATTAACAAGAAAGGCTTGATGTGACACTTGTTCCTTCCATAGATATTTAAAAACCCATGACGAAGACGTTCCTTTATGTTTATACAGGATCTCTTAAAGAACAAATGCATGTACAGTGAAACTTGTTTCGTAAATATTCATATCTGTTCCATTTCCAGTTCATCAGTACTCACAGTACTTGCATTTCCTGAAACAAGCCCTAAGTGCTTCGTGTAATTATGCCAATGGCTTGTTTCAGTTATACACTGTCTTCGGAACAAAACTAACCGGCAACACGACTTCGTTTCTCCGTCTGTCTCCTGGAGATTCAAAGTGTATGTAAGTAGATTATATTCCGCAGCAAGAGTGCAAGTAAATGATATTTCACAAAGACTGAAAAAACTAAAGTGCGTGTTCGGTATAAAACTGTCTCTAATCAACGAAATGTATATTAACTGCCAGACGTCGCACTTAAATTTTTGCAGGATACGTGATTATTAATTTCGTCAGTCACAATAGTTTGTCTCCACCAATAAAATTCTTGGACCAATTTCAGCCGCCAGTAAGAAGTTCGAGTGTTAAAATTATGAGAACTCAAGTAACAGCCCTGCCACAGAGGATAATAAGAACCTAACGAGAAACATAGCTGCAAGACTGAAACTGAAATCAACTGATTTTTATCTTTATCTGATAAAAGTTAAAAGCATATGCCGCTGATAGAATGGAGTGAGCTAGCTCTCCTATGATCTTGACGAATTTTCATCAGTCGACAGCAGTATCTGAATTTCTATTCACAAATTGGTAAGCGCCGGCATCTTCATCTTCTTCTTCTTCTCATACTCTGTGCTGTGTAAATTAATAGAGGTCTATATAACGTGTGTTGTTAGTTGTTCCAGAGCGATAAAATTATTAAGGCTGTAAAAGTTAAAAGTTGTATAAAAACCGAACGTTTTCGACTTAAAAGCTAGCATCTGTTCCAGATCGAACAGCAGATAGACTTAATTTTGATACAATTCCTGTTGTATTAGGGTTTAGTGTTAGTCATATGGTTTGGGTTCATTCAACTATAAACTTAATCGATAAGGTTAGGGAACTTAAGTTAGTTTGAAAGTGGAATATTTTCCGATTGCTGTCGGAATTACAAAACAAAAAGAGAAGAAGCTTCATATATAATAAAGTTTATAGCCGAGCAATCAAATAACGTAAGTGAACTTGGCAGGGAATTAGATCTTTACTTTAAAGTTGCAGCGGCTTTGATTTTTTTGATTGAAGTAAACCACCTTTTATGTCTTAAGTTGAGTTTGAGCAACACGGGACTAAAACACAAATGGATGGTCTCCTTTACAGTAAACACTTTTAGAACATAATACAACGACAACTGTGAAAGCATTAGAAGGAAGACTTTTAGAGTGGATCTTTTTGCTTTTTAAAACAACAAAAATAGTTTTGGGTGTTATTTTTTAAATTTGTCCTCCGCAAATATTAATTATTCAAACCGAGGCGGTTGGTGCGTTTGAAATTTAATTGTTATCAAAATTACAAATTATATGAAACAGTCTGTTATTTATGAATTTTACAGAAAATGTATACATTAAAAAACAGAAAAATCATTTTTTTTTATCACAGAACACACTCAGACACCACCTGCTTGGCATAACACTTAGGTTGTCTCTACTATATTGTTGCTACTCTTTGAGGCCTTAATTAGGAAACTATTGGTCCTTTTTCAGCCCCAGGGGATGTTTTGTAGTTTGCGCAAATATAACCTTTTGATGGTAAAATATGATAACAAAAGATTTCGTTTTGTTCCGGCTTCCAGACGTTGGAACAGCTACAAGAGACATATATAAGTAATAAAAATAATCTCACGACTTCAAAGCTTTATTTAGTTGCAGAGGTTAGCAACTCTGTTAAATGAAGTTCTTAGATTGTTTTTTAAAGAGGGGTATTTGAAATGGTTTTTCGACAAATTGCCTTTTCACGTAATGAATGCACTTTTTCGGTATGCATAGGTTTTCTAAACGTTTTGCATGACAAACAGCACAGTTGAAACCGTTCCTACAGGAAGCTCTCTGTTATCTGCTTTGTGTTGAAAAAGCCCATTTCCTCTTTTATTGATGTCGTTTTACTTTACCAAGGGCTCAGTTGTCTGCAATATCTTGTCGAAACATTCAAACAACCCTCACAAGGAACAACCCAAAATCAGTCAATGAAATATTCGCACACAAAAAAATAATTCATTCTGTGCAACACCATAGTTTTATAAGTTGCAGAACAATTTTAAAATAAGGATAAACCTTGTGTATGCATCAGTTACCTTTAAGATACATTCATTCGAAGAGCAAAAAGTATTTCTAGCATGAAGTATTTTTTTGTTACCAATATCAGTAAGAAATTACACAAGCTTTTGAGTATCCAAAACCATGACATGTAATAGCAGAGTGTTCCCAGTCAAATTAAGACTTAAAACACCGAACTGGTCTACAAGTCTTTTGAGTGATAAAACTCAATTCTGATATCATGTCAGTATTATGTCAAAATTAGTAGATGGGGTGTTGACAGCTCAAAAAATAATTTGCGTTATTCAAAGAACGGTGACTATCCTTTTAAGTTCTATAGCTACAGACAGAGTGTATTTTACTGCAGATAATGCCAGGATGTTTTGATAAACACATGATTTTAAGAACACATTTGTCAAGAATTAAGTATCTACTTTCCAAAAAGAGTGTGTTCTTGTTTACTAGTACTACCGCGTTTCAAGTTCAAGGTATCAAAAAATGAAGTCAAACTACTGTTAAGGGCAGCCACATTCTTCCTCGCAGCCCTCCTTTCAACTCATCACGCATGCTCAACTTGCGTGGCGATCCGAAAGAACGGTTGCGAGGGAGAGTGTTTAAAAGCTTAAACTGGGTATATATTTTGATATTTTAGTAAAGTTTTTCATTGACTTTTTCGTCTGAATTTTGGTACAGATTTTGACATTAGTAGTCTAAAGGCAGGTGTAAATTTTAACGTTTTGGTCTAAAACTTGATATAGATTTTGACCGTAGTGGTCTGAAAGGTTTGGACCTTTTAGTATGAGCTTTTGGTCAAGATTTCACATTTGTGGGTATAGATTTTGACGTTAGTAGTCTGAAAGTGGGTATAGATTTTGACCTTTTGGTCTGAACTTTCATATATATTTTGACGTAAGTGGTCTGAAGAGGGTGTCCAATTTAACGTTTTGGTCTAAAACTTGATATAGATTTTGACCTTAGTGGTCTGAAAGTGGTCATAGATTTTGACCTCTTAGTATGAGTTTTGGTTAAAATTTTGGTTTGTTGGTCTAGATTTTGACGTTAGTAGTCTAACATTGGGTGTAGATTTTGACCTTTTGGTCTGAAGTTTCGTATCGATTTTGACTTTAGGGGTCTAAAAGTGGGAATATATTTTAACATTTTGGCCAGAAATTTGGTGAAGATTTTTATACTTGGTCTGAAATTGCATGGGTATGGACATTTTGATATTTTGGTGTGGAATTTGGTATAGATTTTGACCTTTTTTGTCTGCATTGTTTGTACAGATTTTTACGTTAGTTGTCTGAAAGTGGGTGTATTGTTTAACGTTTTGGTCTGAAACTGGATATGGATCTTGATCTTAGTGGTCTGAAGGTGGTCATAGATTTTTACCTTTTAGTATGAGTTTGGTTAAAATTTTGACGTTAGCTGTTTAAATTGGGTATAGATTTTAACGATTTTGACTGAAATTGACTATCGTGTTCATAAACGAAACTGCGGAGATGTGCCATGTTGCAAGCTCGATTTGTATGGCCGTCCTGGACGGATAAAAATTTGAGCTTGAATATTGGGTAAGGAAACGGGGTTTCACGTGTCGCACACCTCCACCAAAATCACTGAGAATAGCCCATCGGGGAAATTTCACGGCTTTCTGGTACCTTTATAGTTGTTTTGGGAAGCAAAGCCCTGCAGTATTTTTCCTTTTTGCACACATATTTGTAAATTACTGTAATCAAAAGGGTAAAAAAAAATTAATTTGTTGTTGCTGCTGTTGTTGTTGTAATCAGCACAGTTGTTAAAATTGATGTGTCGAGGAAGATAGCGATGAGGAAGACGGGAAAAGTGGAAAGTTGGACAAGGGTAATATTTTGCGATCTGCATCGGGTTATTTACAGACTACTTGCTGAAACTACGAAGATTTTCGATTGGCCTGGTTGTAGTTTTGGGGTGGAAGAGAAATAATCAAATGAACCTCAAGTATTCCCAATTACTTTGTAGTTTCATCTCTTTAAGCCCAAAACACAATAAACGATATGCTAGTTGGTTCTCTTATCCTCTCCATTGTTCTCTTTAAAACGAGTTTTGAGAAATATATAGTTCATCATGGAAAATTTGTTGTATGTGATTAGCATGTTAGTTCTCATAACAAAGTAAACTACTTTGTATCGATACTGTCAGAAGAAGATAGATCTTGATAAATTAGTTTGGGTTGTCAGGTTATCATCTTAAGAATTTTTGTGTCCATATATAATGTACTCCCTTAAAAATTTTTTTGGTCTTACGCACTTTTTGTCGTTCCATTTGATACCTTTTTTCTCGTTGTCAATGCTATTCATCAGTTTCGATTAGAAGCTATGTTTTCGAGACAAAACTCGTAAGCTGAAATTATCAGATCGTTTTCTTGCTCTTATATAATCTTCCGATGTTTTTTGTCGCCAGATGTGCTCTAGCGAAATATGTTATAATATGCACACTCCAATGCACATCCTGTCTTTTATATCACAAGAAAGGAAAAAAACATCTGAAAGCAATTTAAAATCCATTTACAGGCTATAAAGCTTTAAAAGTGCAAGACCCTTTCAAATAAACAATTACAGTAAAGAGATAATTTATCAATTGAAAATACAAATAGGTAAGAGAGACATCTGATCGCGAATGTGTGTTGTATTTTAGTGTCTAACCACTTAAATACGATCAAACAAGTCCAGATATAGAGTGTATACAGACCAGAACAATTTGTGTTCAGTTCTACATCAAATCCAGATGAATGTCTTGCCTGAAAAGATTAGGCTAGCTTCTCGTGAAAAGATCAACGGAGCGATCTTTGGGCCTCGAGGCAAATTCTGTTGAATGTGGTAGGTTTACACCTGTCTTTCCCATTTTTTTCTTTGCTCTCTGTACAGAATTAACTATGGCGGCATAAAGTTTTGGGCACAGCGCGTCTCAACTGGTTAACCAAGGCAAACGCATACATTTGGTGCATGCATTCACTAGGAACGAAATGGATTGAACTGAGGCCTTTTGAACGAAGTTGTTTGGATTTTCACTGCCGTTCCTTCTTAATATCTATAAACCTTTGAGGTAAGATCCTTCTGCCCGAATTAAGTCAGTTGTGTCTTGATTGTTTTCGACGTCTGTCTTTCCTTATAGTTTCTAGAATGAAAACATACTTAAGTTTAAAAATTTCTAGGAGCAGGGCGTTTAATATATAATTATCCTTTTATTTAGTTTTTGCAAACTCAGAGAGTAAGCTTGCTGAAGTTTTCATTACTCATTGTTCGAATACGTTTCCAGGGATCTCAAGTAATTAAAGAAGCCAATTTAGCGCAAACGGGTACTCAGAATAAATTCTGTGCGAAAAACCTGCGCATGATACCGCACCTGAGCCGGCACACTAGTTAAATTGACAAGGGACACAAATTTACTAAAAAAACACGCGGCATGGATCGAGATCAACCCAAAACAACTCTCCTTCTTTTCTGCGGTATTTGGATCAATATCTGGTAATAAACGTTGTGTTTTAGGATTTCATTTTAAGCCTTTTAACTAAATTTTATTACTCTAATTTTAACCTTTAGTATTCATTTTGATTTCATAACTTGCCTCTCTAAGCAGAACTCTGTTTTCTGGGAATAGGAACACGTGCCGAGATATCCAAATAGAAAAACACACAAAACCGGCGTATTTTGGCCGCTCACTAACGAGCCGTCCTTCGCGTTTTACACACCTGCTAACGTAAACACGTGTTCTGCCCCACTGTATTTTCCGTTGCCATGGAAATATTGATCTCCTTACAGCTCACTAGAAATGCTTTTAGGCTCGCCTAACACTCTTTTACTGAGTGTTCAGCTATCAGAAAATCTATCTAATATGTGCACCGTTGAAGGTGCACGCTATCAATCCAAGCCTCGTTCTTAACAGTACTAATGTTCAACTGAACTGGAGCAACCCATGGAGATTGCATCGTGTTGAGTTGTTTCTCGTTGTGTTGTGTTGTGTTGTGTTGTGATGCGTTGTGTTGTGTTGCGTTGTGTTGCATGTATTGTGTTGTGTTGTGCTGTGCTGTGCAATGTCGTGCTGTTTTAAGTTATGTAGTCTTAAGTTGTCTTATTTATGCTATGTTGCGTTGTGTTGTGTTGTGTTGTGGAATGTTGTGTTGATTTTTGTTTTTTGTTGCGTTGTGTTGTTTGGTTGTGTTGTGTTGTGTTGAGTGTTGTGTCATGTTATGTTATGATATGCTATGTTATGTTATGTTGTTTTGTGTTGTGTTGTGTTGTGTTGTGTTGTGTTGTGTTGTGTTGTGTTGTGTTGCGTTGTGTTGTGTTGTGTTGTGCTTGAGTATCTTCTCAATTATCGGTTGATGGACAAGGGAAATAAAAGTTGCTATTTTTTTTAAGTTACTTCGAAGGCAATGAATTAGCAGGTAAGCAAGAGTAACTATTTTTTTGCATCAAGTCACTCCCGAAAAGCAGCTCGAAGGTATAAAGAAAATTGCCACCTTCATGCAGCACTTCTAAATTCAAATATCTCCATGCAGGATATGGATAGAACTGGCCGAGTGAAACTAATTGGACATTGACACGTACCAAGGCCCCTCGCTCAATGTGAGCTGTCTTCTTGACCTCATTTTTGTGTTTTCAGTTGTCTTGTCTTGTTTTGTAACGGAATGGTCTTTCAAAGCAAAGGCATGTACAAAGCCTATTCATCTCGCGAAAATAGTTTGTCAAAAGCATGGCATCTTTTATATCCAGCTGATCGGATGTTTGAAATATCACGTGCTAGGAGACTGCCAATCAGCTCTCGTTATCCTGCCTGTTCAGAAAGGGCGTCATGAGACTAGAAACAGGCGCCATTGTTTGCTTGTTTTGCTGAAAAAGCAAATTCTGTGAAATAAAACATAAATCAGAACAGTTTTGTCATTTATACTGAACAAAAGATCACCTCGCTATTACTCTTACAATTCTAGATGATAAAGTCATTCAAAGATGAGACAGTAAATATGTGGGCTCGTGTAAAATGCAATTGATTACTAAAAACAGGGTGTTTTGATGCTTCGAAAGAAAACCTTTGAAACACTACTATTCCGTTGGTGTATAACTGTCGATCAGCAAAAGACTTGTAACTAAACAAGCTAAAAACAACGTATAAGTAATTCGTCATGCATATTAAACAAAATGCCAGGTATGCAACCATATTTCCTGACCAAAATATGAAAACTTTGTTATTTCTGATCCGTGCTTAAATCTACCTTGCTATTACTAACCAGTTAAAGTTTTGCCAGTGTGTAGTGTAAAATAATTATGTAATGGTATATAGCTAAATATTGAATTGATTTTCCTGCAAATTGTATAGAAGTGACTCAAATCAATTTGGTTTTATAGTAGTTAAGACACAACTTTGATGTTTTGGTTTGCGGGGGCGATTTAGAGTGCGTGGAAAAGCAGTTTTATCCATTATAAAAAACAGAACTTTTGTTTCGTCTAAGCTTTTTAAACACTGAAGTAAAAACAAAATTAAAAAATCATCCGTGAGCTAAACTTAACGTTTTCTTGTGAAGTTATAATTGCAATCTATATTTACAAAAGACTCGTCTGTCTTATGGCTTAGTTGATTACAAAAATGTTTGATTGCTTTGCTAACAATTAATAGTTTTCGCACATTCAACCGCGGTACAATTTTTGTAAATAAACAAGAATACATCATGAAAATACAGTAAAAGTATTTTTTTCCTTTCTTAGTTTTCTTATTTTGTAATTTTGCCACTACATTACCTATGTTCCCAAAACACCATAAATTTAATGCGGATTTGCTCAGTTGTTTTCGCTTTAACTGTCATATCACCTAACTTTTGAAGACATTGCATATAAAATGTTTTTAATTTTGGAATAAAGATTGCCTTTGAACTATCGATACTAATTACATTCTGGAATTAAAAACCTGCTGCAAATACCTTAGTTCAAAGATCTGAATTATGTGGTCAATTGATAACTAACTTGTTTCACCATATTTCTGGAAA
The DNA here is from genome assembly GCA_025403605.1 of Parazoanthus darwini. Classification (NCBI taxonomy): domain Eukaryota; kingdom Metazoa; phylum Cnidaria; class Anthozoa; order Zoantharia; family Parazoanthidae; genus Parazoanthus; species Parazoanthus darwini. The sequence continues at coordinate 9,316 of JAOBYF010188879.1, read as the reverse complement.
CTTTCAAGTCAAGGTACTTTCGAGATTTCTGTCATGGAAATTCCGGGCAAGAGATATATGAATGTATGAACTCTACATTAACTTATGCATTCATGATCAGCTGTTAAATGCATTCAAACTATAAAATGTCTCTTCAGTTGTCGCTCACACTTCAATACAATTGCCTTTAATTGCTCAAAGTCGGTGAAATACTTTATGTAGATCTGGATTTATAAAACATCGCTTCAAATTTTCTTGGATCTTTTCACCTCGATCCGCTTGATCCTATCACATCGCTCGCAATACGAACAAGTTTCTTGCATAAATTGTATAGCGTAACCTAAAAAACAAAACTTTTGTCGCATCATACATTCAAATATCTTTAAAAAAACTTTAAACGCAAAAAACGTGAGCTTTTAACGATTTTTAAGTAATCTTTCCAGCAGTGTCAATGGTTTTTCGACTGAAGCCAAATATCAAATTTTACAAAAATCTTGATATAAGGTCTATTCCAGTTGCACTCTGGACTGAATATTTGTCAACAAAATTACGTAACTCCCGCGTTTTTTTTTCGATAAACTCGCCAAATTCTCTTTTAACTTCTACTTTTCCACTATATAAACAAAAGATTGTTCTTTTGGCGGTAAGTTAGAGCATTTTTTGTTGTTGATTCCAAATTTCCTACATGACAAGCAGTGAAAAGTTAATGCAAAAAAAAGGTAGTTTCATGTGCACTTGAAACGGGAGGTGGAGCATTGTAGTTTGAAGTTTGCGTGGGAATAATTTTAATTTAACACGGAAGAAATGAAACAGCTGAAATTTGTAGTTGTTGAGCTTTTTGTAGAAACATCAAGCCCAACCGGCCGCTTTCAGCTCAAGCGAACATTTTGTGACCGTGAGTATACCCAAGAAATAGTAACTAGTCGACTACTTACTATCGATCGTGATTGAGTGTACTTTTTTAAAAAAAGAATGTCCATTTTGGGGCCAAACCTGAACATTTTTAATACTTTTCAGGATATCAGCCTCAAAGCTTCTTTCAAATTAGTTGTGTCTCGATATAAAATATTCAAAGGATGCTTCCAAATCTAATTCAGTCCGTGTATTTCCCAATTGCGTTGCCTTCGTTAGAAATTATGCGAAAATCTACTGCTCTTCCACAATAATCCAGGTGATGGTTTGAAAATTGAAAGAAATTTTTTTTTAAGCTAACCAATTTTTTTTCGAGAATTTTTAATCAGAGCCGGCTAAATCTGTCTTGCTTCATAGCTCATCACATGTACACTAGGCCGATTTTTTTTATCGCTAATCTTTTTGAAGAAAATACAGGAAGATTGCAAATACTTCTTCTGTTTCCTCTCAAAAAAAAATGCCGCGTACCACCGCACACTGGCCAACAAGATAAAGGATGTCTGAAAATTAAATTTTGCATCTGCAGTCTTTTTTTAATACAAACGTTTCAGTTACTGATTTGCCGTTTATTTCAGCTACATAATAGTTGTCTGTAGAGTTTCAATTCGTACAGAAAGAATATATACTTCATGAACCCAACTTCACTGTCTTGCATTTACTATTCAAAATATCTTTATATTTACGCCAAAACTTGCATGAGTTTTCCCGTCACAACTTCTTGGCTCATTTTATGGTCTAACCCTAATACGTCGAAGATTTGCGTTGTCATAAGATTTTGTTAAAGAGATCATGTTAGGAAACTCGCTTCAGCTAACTAGATGCATACTCATTTAAGCAGATGCTGAAAAGTTGGAGATATAAACATTCTCTGAACGAAAAAGTAACACAAATCATGTAGAATTTAGGTATGGATCTTTATTCCGTAAAGCCAAAAAAGGAACAAACTAAATTATATTCAGAAAATAAATTACTGAAGAAAAGAGCAGATGTCCAGGAAGCGAGAAAAAATTAAATTAGAGGCTACGGTTTTGTTCAGGTGACGAGAACAGTTCGACAAATTACCATGCTTTCAAAGTTAATTAGAATGTATTGTTTGAAAAACTTCTTCGTACGTGCAGAAAATTACCCAATTTGATTTTGGCCTTGCTTAAGACAGGTACTAATGTTCCAATTTTTCCTTTTTATCTTTAAGTCAGCAAACTTCTAGCTTTTCGTTTAGTATTCGACATTAGTTTTGCATATTGTTAATATAAGTTGTTCTCTTCAGTTAAAACCGAAGTGGTTATATCAATACGCTGCTGAAGTGTTTTTGTATCATCAATTTTCTCATCCAATTTTTTGGCGTTATATTGCGTTAATGTCAATTGCCATATCTCACTATATATTGCTTCACGGTTTGTTTAGTTTTTTAAACTCTCTTCTTGCTAATTTCTGTTTTGAAGACCAAAGTGAAACATTGTCTTTAAAATTTTTGATTGGTTTCGGGTGTTAAAATGCTGATAGTTAGTTCAGACACAGGACTGGTATTACTGTTGCATTTTCGGATCGAAGTAGAGCAAAAGAAACCTTTTTTGTCATTTTAAAAGGAAGGTTCTTCTCGGACTCAAAGTTAAGTGCTGTGGTCATATCGATTAAAGGATTCAGCTGATAGCCAAATTTAATCAACCAGAAATTATTGCAGCTAAACTATACTCACTCCATTCAGTGAGAAATCTGTGACGTAATAGTAAAATATGCCAATTTAGAAACGTACTTCAAGTCATATTTAGGGTTTCATTTTGGTTTTAGAGCAAAATATTATTCTTTAAAATCAATATTTGGTTCTTTCATGAACTTTTAGTTTTTTTCATCCGTTAAAAGATAGGAGGGGTATAGATAATTGATGAAACTATCTAATATAATATTTAAAATGGACTTTATACTTACTAACAATGTTTTGGCAAACGACAAAGGAATTAAACTTTTTTAAAAAGTGTATTGTTTTAATAATAGCAAGAAGCGGTGCAATCATACAATCATGCATGTATTGGTTAAAGAAATGTCAAACTGTGGAACAAGAAAGTTTCAATTCTATCTTAAGTGCATCTAAACGTCAACAAAAATTTTTATAAATATTTTAGGGGTTCCTGTTATTTACAAATAGTTCCCAGCGAATGAGTTAATGCAACTTCTTTCAGATTTATCTAGAAATGAACGATTATTGAAATAATAACATTTCAATACTTGGAGCCAAGAAAGCATTTTTCTTCTATTGCATTTGTCAAACTATTCAGTAATTCAACAGGATATCCAGCTCGGAGGTTTGTTTCTTTCCTTTTCCTCAGAACTTATAGTCAGTGCTCTTTAATTTGTTGGTGTCTTGTCTCTTCTTATCATTGTCTCTTTTCCCTTCTTAAAAATCCATCTTTTTTGCTTTTGTCGCAGGGAACGTAAATCATATAATTTATACAACTATATAAAGCTGCTACATTTTCACCAAAATATAGACAAACACAGAGAAACACGTTTTTTTTTATTATATAGCTTTTAACCTCTGAGACTGAGCAGCTTTCAGATTACCCTCCTTTTTAAAAAAGAATATTTTATTATAAGAATAAACGTTAAGGCTGAAAAAAGTCATTTAATAGCATGTTTTTGCCGTGAATATGTGTGTTCTTAAAACACCTGAGACTAACAAATAAACGTTTAATTATTTCTATAATTTTCGAAAATGGAACGGAAAACCGTGGCAACACCAAATATCGCGAGAGAGCAGTGACATGCATTGATATTATAAATAGGCGAATGGCATTGTATTTTGGTAACTATACTACATGAACTGAGTTAGCTGCTGGGAACAGCTTTTGAATGTATTTACAGACACAATTCCAAAAAAGATCTGGAACACTTCTAAGGACATTTCGGCCGCCGAGATCCTGAATAAAGTAACGCCCAGACTCCTCCTCAAAATACAAATACTTTATAACTTTCAGACTGAACGTGTCGTCTTCTGTGGTTCGATATGGCCTCTTCCTAACGGGGATTTGGCATGTTAGGGTAAATGCGAGCTTCTTCTCAAAACACCTACCACTCCACCTCTTTTTGCCAACTCACTCGAAAATCAAACGGGAAACGGCCTTTTAAAATAGGGTATGCCGGCACGAGGGTTTTATATTCTCAGTAGTTAACTAAACTTTTTGACATTTCTCAGTAGTTAGTCAAGGAGGTCTGATCTAAGTTTACTAATTTTGGCAGAAAATATAGGTTTTCTCAATTAGCAGGAGTAAGCTTTCAATTCTAGGTAACCCGTTAAAAATGCCTAATTTCCTGTTAGCAGTTAAAATACAAACCAATTTTGATTTTCAATAATCAGTTAGAAGTCTTTTCAATTCCCTTAAAGTTAGCAGATATAATTAATTTAACCTTTTCAGACGGCTTTTCCCTCTTCCCAAGTCTCGCTTTTGCAGTGATTGACATAAAATTTGGTATGCTGTATTTTAAATGCCAAACTTTCCCCAATTACTAGTTATTAGCTACAGCCGTGCACAAATTTGTCTGGTAAATAAATATATTCAGCTGCTTTGGATTTTGTTGATTATTATTATTATATTATTTTTTGCAAGCCGAGTGAAAGAGCAATTACCTGAATGCCCAAAATCAGAAATTAAAATCAGTAGAACCAAACGAAACTTTTATCATGTTGTAGGTAGCATGTTCAATCAATGGGATCTATTTAAAATACCTCCCTGGCTCCCCTCCATAAACGTTATGAGTTTATAGGCTTTATAAATGGTTCATCGACCAACAGAACTCTACCAAGTATGTCCCCTCTTGTTCGTATATGCTAATATTGTGTTTGAAACATTACAAAAGAATGAACGTAATGCCTAAACATAAGCATGTTTGCAAAGTCCTAGCTCAACCTGATCAACTAACTGAAACTTAACCTTTTCATATATTCACAGTTTTTGCTGTAAACTAAATCCTTGAGAAATAACAGTTACTCAGTTCATGTGGCTATGTTTGTTTTTCTCAAAAGGTTTATGGCAGTTTTTTCCTTGCGTTTGTATGTTGATGCCTCGGAAAACATCCGCGTATTTGGTTAACCACCCCGGGCAATGTTCTGTTAAGTGCAAAATTATTTTGACTTGAAAGATAGTAACACCCGTTTTCCTTTATTAAAACTGATAGTTTTAACATCTTATACGAACTTTTCCATGTCTCTCAAATGGAAACTTTTCTTCAAATACAATTCAAGAGTCTTTCATTATTTATTTATTTCCTTCAATCTTCATTGCAACTTATCCTTTTTGAATGGCAGTTTCGAAACGGTGCAAAACTGATATGAGAGATTAGGTTATTGAAACTGGAGAAGAAGTAGAGGAAAAATTATCTATTGAGCTACAGAACATGAAGTTACATCATTTATTTTCTATACTAACCGACACAAAATGAGTTACATTTCGTACTTAGATAATTTTCCTTAAGCTTCTATTTTGGAGAAAACATTCGTCTCGATTGTTACTGTGTAATTTTGGTGTGAATTTGGCCGGGTAGTAATTAAATTTTACTTGCCTTTTTACTACCATATACGTGTAATTAACGCATGTGCAAGATGCCAAGGAACAGACGCTGACATTCTGTTTATAAATCGAAGCATTTATGTTGATTTTACAGATGGTCCAGCATTAGAAAACGAAAGACAGCATGTACTAATATTTGTTTTCAAAGCTAAAATTGGAGCTATCGGAAGTTGTGAAAACCTATATACTCGTACCATGGGCACGATGTCCATAAAAGAAAGTACTCCATTGAAATCAAACAGCGAGAACGTTACAATGAATGTAATTTATGAATGGCTCACTCCCCCCAAAGTTATAAAACATTGTTATGTGCCATTTTGAAACTGAAGGCAACAATTTAGGGAAAAAAATGTTATTCAACCAAAAGTTATTGATTCAGAAAATGACATCAAGCCGAGTTTTCGAGTGCTGCCCATAACTGGTGTTCACTGGTCCTGACACAGCTTAACAACAACCTTGAAGGCCATATCGAAAATTCTTGAAAAAACGTCAACTTACAAAATATTTCAAACTGTATCAACCTTTGGTTTTGGTTTCAAATGTACGGCGCTCCTTTTTGTACGAGAACAAACTTCCAAAAACCCTAAAGTGCAGATTCTTGACCCAATTTAAGAATAAGTTATGGACAAACTCGAGCAATTAAGCTTTGGTTTACCTCTATAGAAAACACTTCAGTGCAATTTTGGCTGACTAGTACTGACAGTTGTTTTAACATCAAGATAACTGTAATCAGTTGAGAACAATTTGAGAGAAAATTGAGGCTGAATCTGTGTGACCTGCTTAGAATTACTTAGAATCATCTGATTCCTTTATAAATTTATAAAGAAAAAACAGGTTTTCAAAGTTGCTCGAGGCCAACACAATCCATAAACCTTTTTTGTATTTCAATATAGTCACTGATTTTTGCAATTGTTCGAGTTATCAACGCGATGGCAAATCCCCAAACTGAGACAATTCAAACACAAATTTTGGTGGTACTGTTTGATTTAAGTTTTTTTTTTCCCACGTAAACACACTTATTACCGATCTGTAGAAACCAGAGGAACAAAGAAGAAATTGATTTAGATTCGCGCTACATGTATTAGAAACGCAAATAAAAAGCAGGTGAAACTGAAGTTTACAGAAGCCTGAAAATTAGTGCTTGATGGTTGATAAATTTGCAAAATGAAACACAGATTTACTCATGCTCTATGTTCCATTTTAAAACTAAAACCTGATTTGGGAAGAAGCGAAGGCTTCAACTGAAGTTGAGACTCTGTCCCGGTTTTAATTCTGCCTTTAAAGGTGAGTTTTAAAGTTTCCATACAGAGTTTCAATGGATTTTATCGCATTTGGACGATTTCAATTCTCGTAACTAAATCTAAGTAGATATTCAGAGAAGCGCACTTCCCTTTGTCAGCGATATTTTCTGTGAAGCGCATTTTTGCAATGTTAATTGAAGAAAAAAGAAGCAGTTGAACTGAGTTGAATGTTTCTTAAAGACATTTATAGTTTAACATAATTAACAGCGAGTTAAAAAAATGAGTAGTTAATACACGTACTACACGAAGAGTGGACCAAGATTCTTCCAAACGAGTCAGTCTAACAAACTCCTTCCTTTTCAATGTCCTTTCTATAACAAATACAAGAACTCTCGGTTTGTTTAATATTTAAATGTTGCATGCGTTTTTTTCGAATTTTAATTTCAGTTACTGCAAGCGGTCGTTGACAATCAATGAATCATAAACATTCCCACAAGTGTGCGAAGTGAACATTTGCTCATTTTGTATTCAAAATATACAACAGTTATGAATTATTTGCGATATTCTTGCATAACGAATTATTTGGCTTGGTTCTTATCGAAAGAGCAAAAAGTGATCAGCTTTTGTAACTTAAAAAAAAAGAAACTTAAATGCGACAGCAGTATCCAATTCCGGCGTTGATCTGGAAAACGGGTTTTTGTTTGTTTATTTATTTATTTATCCTCACTAGCTTCCAGATTGGAAGTACGTGTTTTCTTTCCTGTCTAATTTAGCCTTTCAAAAGTGATAAGTTTGCCATTTGCATTCAACATTTTTGCCATATTTTGGATATTATTTTTGTACTACCTTCGCAAAATTGAAATCTTAGCACATCGGACTAAAATAATAATACACTGGCAATTTCTATGAGCGGAAGATTCGGAAAACAGCTGTACAAACTGTAAAAAAAACCAAAAAATTACTTCAGCCAGGTTGAAGGTGATTATGTTAATATTTTCACTAACAGAATTGGTTTCATATTTCTTGTGAAGTTTTAGAGTATTTGTCAATCCCTCACTGTGCTTTGGCCGTCTTGCAAAAGTTGAAGTGTTAATGTACCATTGTTGACCCAGTATTAAATTATAAGGTGTTTTTCAATTACTACTGGCAACTTTGTTTGGTTTTCCTAGGACAAAAGCCACTCGCATCCTCTTGTAAATCCAATATGCTTTTCTGCTACATTCATTAAAATACGATGTCAACTCACCACTTTAATTAGTTGCAGCTTATTCAGGAATGGTTGAGCTCGCAGATCATAAGACGTCGGTAGCTAAAACCCTATATTCTCGTGGCAAAAGTTGACTAAACCTCTCATAAATTTGTTCAAGCAATTTGCTCAATAAGTTCTGTTTTGTTTGAAGGACGGCAAGGAGAACGCAGCGATTTAACGCTTGAGGATTACTAAGTGACAATCACGCGAGGTAAAGAAAAGATGCCGTTGAGAGCTCTGTACAGTTTGGTCCATAACGCCTCTGGGTCCAACAACACTGACGAGTCACGAGAGCACGAAGATGAAGAAATGGAAGTAGAACAAGGCTTCGCTCCAGAAGTAGATGTACTCCCCATAATTCTAGCAATTATGATAGTTTCAGTCAATCTTTGGGTGCTTTTCGCGGTGTACAGAAAGAGGTTTCTACGTACCGTTGCGAACTACTTCCTAGCAAGCCTGGCGCTGTCAGACCTTTTAACCGGCCTGGTAAGCATTCCAGTCTACTTAGCATGCTCGATAGTGCGAGAACTGGCCATCTGCACAGTCTCCTACACGTTTCTGCGCTTCACTTCGTTCTCCACTGTGGCCCATTTGTTTTGTGTGACGATGGATCGCTATGTGTCCATAATGTTTTCCTTGCGTTATTGCACCTTGGTGACAAAGAAACGCGGATTTGTTACCATTGGCACGACGTGGGCAATATCGCTTTTTGTTGCCCTCATACAGCTCAGCTGGTTTGATACAAATGAAGATGTAGAAGGAGATTCTTCAACCGAAGACCAGAACCACGATCTGCGCTTTGATTTGTTTTCAATTGCAGTATTTTTTGCCGTCCCACTGCTAGCCATGGTGTACGTGTACGCACGCATTTTAGCGGAGGTTCGGCGCCAAAATCAGATGATCCAAAAGCACAGTACGCCAGGGTGGAAAGACAAGCGTAAAAACAACCTGAAGGAGAGAAGAGCCATCATCACGTTTGCTGTCATGGTGTTGTGTTACGTGGTTGGTTGGCTGCCGTATTTTACGCTCCGTATTCAGCACCATTTCGAAGTTTTCCCCAACTTGCCTCACTGGATCGAGTACCTGTTTATCTATTTGAGGTACGCCACCTCCCTCGCAAACCCGCTACTCTACATTCTGGGAAAGCACGACTTTCGTAAAGCTTTGCCGAGGTTTAATCGAGATACCTCGGCTAGTATGAGTAGAACTGAGAACTTCAGATTGAGTGAAACCCAACGCTCGGCTACATAAACTGAAGGTAGCTCTTCTCAAACAGTACTAGTCTGTCAGAATTTCGGCAAGTATTCTATGTTCAACTGAGACACTCGCTATTATATATAAAAATGTCTTTGTACTTAAAGATACCATAAGTT
>JAOBYF010188768.1:0-10510 GCA_025403605.1 Parazoanthus darwini | reverse complement strand
CATACCTTCTATGGTTCTTATAAATTTTACGCACGATAGTTGTACAGGTGTTGCCCAAACTTTCAACGCCCAAGTCATCGATGCCAACTATTTGACTTGTCTCGGATAAAAAGTTACACATTTAATAAAAAATAAATGTGATGAAGCTTTAACCTTGACTTAAATTCCCCCAAAAAAAAGCAAAAAAAAAACTTTTCTTTACTATTAATTGTTCGTGCACTTATCAGTTTGCTTACATACCTGATCTGGGCACGGGTATGATGCGTATTTGCGTCGGCTTTGTGTGTACTTTTATATGTATGTTGTGTACTTTTATGTGTATGTGTGTGTATTACTATACGTATGTGTAAGTTTACGTGTACGTGTTTGTGTATGTGTACGTGTATGTGTATGTGTACGTGTACGTGTATGTGTACGTGTTTGTGTATGTGTACGTGTATGTGTACGTGTACGTGTATGTGTACGTGTATGTGTATGTGTATGTGTACGTGTACGTGTACGTGTACGTGTATGTATATGTATATGTGTATGTGAGTTTTAAATGAATGTGTCGTGTGTGTATTTTTGTGTTCAAGTATGTGTACGTTCAACTTGAATGGAAAAAGTAGACGCAGTTGATACTTATGTTTGCTTACCGCAAAATCTTTGGTAACTTGTTTGAAAGGTATTGATCCAGGGTTCGTGTTGCCATCTGTCAGCACTATCATCACATTGGTGTACTTTCTATCAGCGGGATTATTAAAGAATTTGTTGAACGCAAGAAACATCCCCAGGTCAGTGCGAGTTTTTCCTTTGTAGAATTTCATTTTTTCTGCGAAGCTTTGCAGGTAGGCCAAGCTTTGACGGCTTGTGGACAGAGGTGTGATACCAAAGTACTTTGGCGACTCGTTGTACTGCAAGATTCCAATGCGCGTGTGGTCGGGACCAACGTCGTATTGTGCAAAGAGTTTGGAAAGGAAACTTCTGACCAACTTAAAGTTTTCTTCCCCAATGGAACCCGAGGAATCCACCACAACTCCAAGGTCAAAGATTTTGGGCAGCTTGCAGGGTGATGGACCTAGAGAGAGAATTTGATTGACAACAGCGTATAAGCTCTACTCAAGTAAAGTCAGGATTCTAACATGTTCCAATTATGATACGTACTCTGAGCTGTTCCAAGTACTCAGTTGAAAAAAATCAAATACTCAAAGGAAATTCCAAATGGCGTTAATGGATTATAAATTAACTTATCTCAACTTTGAGTGTCGTAGCTCCAAGTTTGGATATTGTAGAAACATTTCCAGATATAGCTTAAGCGAATCCGTGAACAAGTTGGCTGTTCCTATGCCTCGTACCATCTATTTTTTAAAAACAGTTCAGCTATAGTGACGTACTACTTTGTAATTAGTTAGCCCTCTGATTTACAGGAAAGCAGAATCTCTCAGTATCTTTTGCAGCAACTAATTTCACATAGTCTTTTTACGGATTAGAGAGTATGCACATACATGAAAACTCTTTGCAGCACATTTTTTACTTTTTTAATCTATTGTTATTATAGCCACCTTTTACCAATACAGATAGATGTTTTACCCGACGACTTCACTGTCTTTAAATGAAGTTTCTGAATTGACGTGAATTACTTACATAGGTTTGTGCTACATTCCTTGGTCTCTGTTGCCGGTCCCAGTCCACTGCAATCTTTGCCATTCCCAGCTGGCGCGGGATTGGTACAAGTTCTCTTACGGGTCATAACTCCATAACCACATGTGACTGAACACTTGCCCCAGTCTCCCCACTTCGTGTAGCCACCGTCGACGTCGCAAGGTGGTTTGTTGCACTCTTTCGTTTCCTCAGCCGGGCCTACAGACAGATTAAATGTAAGTAACCTGATCCTACACACGCGCTCGCGGGTAAAACAAAAAATAATGAAGTTCTTTCTTGTTGTCGGGCTTTGGCTGCATGCACATGGAAGTTATCACCACAAAATCTTGCAATCCGCTACCCACGTCATCTTAGCTTCTGCACGACCTCTAACTGATTGGCGGATGACCCTCTGCGGAAGAACAAATGCGGAGGAGCTGTTCCGGGACGTTTATACAGATACGAAATTCCCACTTGTTTTCTCTGCCTTGCTACAATTCAACGAAGCACTGAAGGTGGTGCCAGTTTTCCTTTGCTCGAAGATTCATGTTTTACGACCTTTTGAAGTATCTAAAACTGTCGTCGAGTTAACCACGGTCTTTTGACTTTCTATCCGCTTCTATTGTACAGATGATAACGTCCTAAAGCGCCAAAAGATCGAAAGCATCTGCCCAAATGTCTCCATTTAAAGTCGGAAAGCTAGTTGGTTCTGCTTTTCTTCTTGATTGTTTCCGCACGTTTATTGCTTAATAATTAGTAGGAAGCGTTTAACGGACGGACAATAATTGCTTGTTGTCCAATCGAAATTGAGAGCGCGTATACACATTCCGCTGGATAAAGTTACCTGCTTCTCGAACAACTCATCTGGATTCTGTTGGATAAAAACCTATAACCAGTGTATAGCTTTTTCCAATTTTTGAACAACTGGCGCATGATTTTAAAAACTAGATCTCAGTATCAAATAGAAAATCCGTTTCACAAACCCCAAAAGAAACCAATCGAACAGATTTACTCAATAAGCTGAAATCATATAAGCTGAAATTAAGGATGCCGATTTGAAAAGAATGAGTAACAAACTACACATTAAGTTGAGATAATCTTTCGTACAAATTTCACTGTTATAAAACTACAAAGTCAGAATACAGGAACATTCGCGTAGGGCAGGTGGTGGGGGTGTAAATACATAGTTGAACCCTGGAACAAGTGGCGAGAGACGAGACTTGAACGTGCCAAAGATCGAAATAACTAATAATGTTAAGTTCATGTTATAAATGACAAGGTATAACCTTGAAAAAATAACAGAACATAGCTGGCAACCTTTCGCGCGCTGTTTGCATGGCCCGGGCGTGCGTCTGAAACTCGATAGACGCACGCCCGCGTGCGTCTATGAAACCGCAACACACGAAAGTAAACAAAAAATGTGCTTTGGAAAAACTCAAGAACTTTCAAATGGAAAACGAAATAAATATTGAAGCTACGAACCAAAATTGGAAGGATACCTGCGGAACTTCAGTCTAGATATGGATTTCCCTTTCAAAAACAATCCAGTTGGAGAACAGCGGCTCGTAACCCTGAGATGCCACGGAAATTGACGAAATGATGCAAAACCGAAATGCCAAAAAAAAGACTACTAAGTTGCAATGTGCTAGAGGAAATGGTCCATGTTTTAGCTGTGCATCTATCGAATTATGAAAGCGCTTGGGAATTTGGAAGAGCGCTAAAGAAGCTAGAAAAGCACTCGGCTTCGCCTCGTGCCACCTAAACACTTCTCTCGTGCTCTCCCAACTCCATAGATGCACGCTAAGCGGGGACCATTTCTTAAGTAGAACAGATATAAATAAGTTGAAAAACGGAACATTGATGGCAGAGCTAAGCCTTCTTTCTTCAATTAACCAACTCAAGTCGTAATTCGTTCAGCATACTCACCCAGCTTCGAGCAGTCCGCACCACTTCCTTTGGGGGGAGGGTTGGTGCAGGTTCGTGTTCGTTTCATAACACCCTTACCACACGTAACGCTACAGTCGCCCCAGTCTCCCCAGTTAGAGAAACCGCCATCCACTCCACAAGGAGGCTGGAAAAATTTGATGATATTGATTAGTCCTGATAAAAGTTACTATTCTGTAAAAGCAATAATGGGAAAAATCAGATCTATTTATTTCCACGCACAAAAAGTCACAACAATGGAGGGGCATAGAGAAATCTTCGGCTGAAGTACACTTTTCCTCTCAAATAAACTTTTGTCTTGTCTAGTCCGTGTGGAGAATTAAAACTAAAAGTTCTGTTCACAGAGCTAACGCTAAGCGATTTAGTTTGCTTATTTCCTATCTTTGATTTTCGCTGGTGCTACGAAATTGAAAAGTGACGTTTACTAGTCGCAGTGCCACTGCCAGTCCCCCTGTCGTTCACTTTCGTAATTTCAGGACTGATTAATGACACAGTGTAAACTACCCTGAAAAGCCCCTCGGAGAGCAGAATAAAGTATGTTTTGTACTGAACTGATGGTATGATACGGTATTGTATTGTAATATATTGTATTGTTATGTGTTGTGTTGTGTTGTGTTGTGTTGTGTTGTGTTGTGTTGTGTTGAGTTGTGTTGTGTTGTGCTGTGCTGTGTTGCATTGTGTTGTGTTGTTTTCGAGTCTAGCTACGGCCCTATATTTACTGTTTTTTCTGTTCTGTTCCATGTTGTGTTCTGTTTCATGTGTTCTGCCTCGTTAACTACATTTTCACCTCGTCCGCCATCGCGTGCTATAAATTGTCTCAACACAAGTTTCGCTCTTTAAGAATTTCGATTAAGTGCGCTGTCTTTCCAATTTTAGAGTATACATTATAATTTGTATGCATCTTGATTTCCATTCTTTGCTCATTCATTGCATGTACCTTGATTTCTGTTACTTGTTCATTCCTTACATGTAGCTTGATTTTTGTTCCTTGTTCATACCTTATAGTGTACATATACTTGATTCCTATTCTTGGTACATTTCTTATATAGACATCGAACTTAAACATACGACACTCTGTAGGTCAGATGCCGGATAGCGCTGGATCAGAAGGTACACTTTGGCATAGACCACTTTCATAATACGCCCCAGTGGCCAAACATCGAGCCGAGGTAAGTAGGGCCCAAATACAGCAAATGTATGAGAACCTGGAACTTGAACGCGACTTGAAGTTACTGATTATGGTCACTGTAGCAAATTATGAAAGTAGTGCGTGGGTCGCATTTGCCGCAGAAACATCTATTTTGCAAGAATATCTGTCAACACTTACTAGCGCTTTTTGCATGTGCGACTGAAAGGTCAAAAGACGCGTAAATATTGTTTTACTGAAGAAAGTGAGACCCAGTAGATTTCGATGTCAACCCGAAATGAAATTATTTTTCGACCTGACAATTTGTCAGTTTTGCGAGAAACTGCACATTTTAAAAGTAAATGAGAAAACCTACGGAAGGTGTTTGGGCCGTTTTTGGATTGTTGACTTTAGTGACGTTAGAGAAGACGCGCGAAAAAGAGATTTGGCGGTAATTTTGCTGCTTTCCAGTAGTTCACAGCCACACAAGTGTTTAGATCAACCTCCGGAAAGTCACCTTCGTTCGCAAATTCCCTTTTCTTGTTTGTATAACTCGCTCCTTTCTTCTTTGTTTTCCTGAAGGTGTGTGAATACGAAAAATTAGAAGCTTTAATTTTAAAGCTGCACGAAGATTGAAATTATTTATACTCCAACGTTCACGTTCTCTACAAAACTCCAGAACTAAACTTTTCACGTTCTGTTTCCAAAGACGACGACATAAAGAAGGCCAGCTGGTTGCATTCCAACGTGAAGTTATTTTACTCTGTAATTAAGTGCATTGTTTTGTAACGTTCTCGTTGACGTTCCCGTCCTCGTTGCTTAAGCTCTCTAATACCAGCGAGAACGAACGGCCGCTAACAATACACAGAGTTGTAAATAGCTCGTTACTACATTGGTATTTATGAATATTTAACACCAAGTCGAAGCTAACGCTGAGTAAACGAGTCTGTAGTCATTGTAATCAGCGGCAACTACGATTACGAAACTGGACTATTGTTTTTCTAGTGTGAACCAATTTTTACGGCTACTTGCGATTGCGCCTGCGTGTGAAGCAGGATTAAGGCTCACAGAATACGGCCTGACTAATGAAAAAAACAAAAACCAGTTTAATAAGTTTAACATAGAAACTGTGGATGCAACCTCGTTACTCTGCAATGTTTTTACATAACCCATTGGGCACCTTGTTGGATTTCCCGACTGCGTTTGCTGTTTCGCTGCACGAAATGCTATTTTCATTGTACCTAATGCTACACCTCAGAGCTCCACAAGAATCGGGAATAAAATATAGTTTAATAAGTAAACAAATCTAAAATACAACACATATGTCTTGTTAGACAGTTTGGTAAATAGTATGGCTGATGAGACATACGAAACTGTCTAATAAGGGTTCTTTTATATGACTTTTCCTTTCTAATGTAGATTTCATAAAAGCTTGTTGAACTGGTCTGTGGTCAAATCCCTGCCATCGGGACAAGATTATTAATCAAATGCCCGGCCATGTCGGAGGATTTGTGCTCAAATGTCCCCGCCCCCGGGACAAGGAAAAATTAGTTTGTGCTGATGTCTTCGTTTAACTATCGTTCTTTTCACTCACAAGAAATTTTTGTTTAATAATCTAAGTAGAACTAAAAACCTCTATTAAAACACAGCTCATTAAGTTATATTGTATGGCATGGACTAAAATGCCATTTTTCACTTAACTATTTTATCAAAACCATGATAATTATTTGTAAATTTAATTTTCTGTCATACGGAAACGAATCTGTAACAATTCCGTTGCTTGTTCAAATGCCCCCCTTTAGTTCTAATTCCCGCCCCCGGCACTCCCTAACGTTAAATTCAGTAGGTACAAATATCGTAGGATATTTGTACTCGTTCCAGGCCAAAATAGGAGATTTAAGTACTTCGCGGACTAAAGTTGGAATAAATAAAAGTGTTGTATATTTGCTGTTATATATTTGTACTAGAGACGTCGTCCCCTTTTTCACATTTTGAAAACCGGCATAAAAAGTTGTCCCTGTCACGTTCATTTACTTCACACGAATATTTACCTGCGTTCGCTTCACCGATCTTTTACGCCCAGTCAAGATGGCGGACGGTTACCGTGATAGACTGGTAACTAAAAAACAAGTAAGAGTAGAAGACTCTACCAAAAAGTGCTGTTTTACGTCCGGTGAATTCGTAACTCAGTTTTGCGGCTTTTAACTATACTTCTTTTAAGAAAGATCCGTGCGGCAAGTTATGGACCGAACTTTTTCCCTTTCTATTATTGCCGGGTTTCACTCAATCCCCAGAGGCTCAAAAGACAAAGGACGTGGCAGCCATGTTGGTGGACATAACAAAAGAAAGTAATTGCAACTCTATTGTTATTGTACACCAACATGGCGGCTATGACGTCACATGCAACCCAAGAATACAAGTATTCTCTTCAATCTCGGCCAATAGTGGCTTTTAGAATATTCACGTGCATGCCTCGCATGTCAATGAATACTCTGCCACTATTCACCTCGATTTCAGAGAATAATGGTTAGTTATCAGTTCTAAGAGTTTTAAAACTTTATAATTGCAGATATAATTTAAGAAAACTTTTTTAATGTTCGTATAATTTAAAAGGTCGGAAGATTTAAGATTCCACTTCTTTACAAGTGAAGCAAAATTGACATAATTGTTTACTGTCTTTGACATGTTCTTCTGTTTACCTATTTTAGAGGAGAGATATGATTATGCAAAGAAACTGAAATTGGTGATGGCTGACCTGTACAAGGTAGGAAAATCAAAATGGACATAATTATACAGATGCAAAATATTCCTTTTCGTTGTTTAGGGAAATTTGCAGAAATGATTTCAACCGTTACCAGCTACGTGCGTACAGTGCATCTTCTTAGAACTGTGCTTTTCATTACTTTGCTAATTTCTCAGTTCACATTTGCTTGTTGATATAAGTTATTTTGTCACTTTTGACGCTGCTATCACAAATTTTTGGGAATGTCGGAATACCCACATACTTACCAGCACTTTACATACGTTATCAAAGCAACGAGTTCTGAAAGGCACAATGAAATCAACAGTTGCTTTGCGTGGTGTAAACATAAAGTGTGCCTCTTACAAGTAAAGTATCAGCTGAAATAATAATGATACAGTACAAGACATTGGACATTTTTCTACTTATACACAAAAAAAAATACAGAAAATGAAAAAAGAAAGCCAGAGACTATACCCTGGACTCGGTGCTTTCCTCCTTGGGTAAAAGAACAAGTTAATTTGTAACGCAAGTGTGGAGACTGTCCAACTTGGATAATGTAACACATTTTATGCAACTTTAACTGCTAAATGTTCATCATTTTTCGTAGAAACACAGCTGCTTTTTTATTTCGTTATACAGTGTTACAACTTGATAACTCTACTCGTTTCTTCCATTTTCAGGTGGGAGAAAAACTTGGAAAATTTGAAGTGGAGAAAAAAAGAGCAGTTGAACAGGAAGACTACGATTTGGCCAAGATGAAAAAAGTAAGTAATCGTAAATTTTTTTGCTTGGTTCATTTACTGAACTCAGTATTTAGTGACATGATAACTAATTTTGCTGCCATTCTGTTGTCATTAAACAAGCCGATATGGTTGACTTTGAGTCACGAGTTTACAAACGTTTCACATAATTTTGTTTATTTTCAAGCGGTAACATCGTAACTATCTTTTTATCTTCGTTGGATTTGAAGAGATGTGTTTTTTTGCACTGTCTTGTTAATGTTTCGTTGACAAGTCATGACAGCACTGCATATTATGGACAAACTGCTCAACTTCTTTCTTTCTTTCTTTCTTTCTTTCTTTATACAGCTTTAACCACACTAATAAGACGGAGAAAGAAAAAAAAGAGAAAATACTGAATAGGAAGATGTGTGGTATAGCTGGCACAACAGAGCTTGGCTCTATCGCCAGGTTTTCTGTGTATTTACCATTAGGTTTTGTTTTCAACGTCAAAGCCTTCCGCGTGTTAAGGGTGGAAGAAAGTTAAACCAATTTCTGTCTGGTGTTCCATCTTGAAATTGAAATCAATAATAATGAATGATGGTGGTATTGTTAATGATAATTACAGATCGTAAGTGTAGTCCTATCCTCCGACAAGTACATAAACATATTGAACAAAAATAGAAAACTAATGAATATTTCGACTACCTTATGAATACCTATTTATAAACAAGACTGTTTAAATTATCATAAGCAGAAGATTTTCGTTCATAATTAACTGTTTCAGTATCTGGTAAAACTAACAGCGATTTAGAATAAGAACGAAGTAGCCTTGGAGGTTAGTAGCAAGTTAAGACGTTACAATCTAACTTAGTGAATTGAATGTCTCATCCATACCACCATTAACCGGTCGAAAGACTATTATTATTTTTGAAAGTACTTCTCATATTTAGAGATATTTCATTTTGTAACCTACCTTTCTCAAGGTTTATTAGTGATTGTCATACACTGTACCAGTTAGAAAAACAGTGGGTTTAATTAATTTTTTTTGGATTTGCAACAGAAACAGTCCGATGAGTTCAGACTGTATGTTTACCAGCAACTTGACATCAACGAACTCTTGGAGTTGGATGGGGTAAGCATTATGTAGTAAAGTCTGTCGTTTTTGTAGGCGCAATGCGCTTTGATCATGGTTGTGGGCTCGATAATTTGTCAACCTGCAACTCAAACTATGGCTGCTGCTCTTAAGGCAGTTATTTTATTGTAGCGATTGACGATCTTCTTTTTTCTTTTAACTTTGCCTTCATGAAACTAGCCAAGATCACACGAGCCTTCAACAATTAGTGTTGGTGAGTTATCGACGTGTTTTGTTTTGTTATATTATACTAACACTTATTATAATCAGAAATAACCTAAACCAAGTAATGTAATGCGTGTCGGGTGTTTTGATTCCTGTTTCAGTCTAAAGTTCAGGTAAAGGAAAGGTGAAGTTGCGCGTTTTGAATATTTTTTATAGCCACAACTCACCATGTTCCTGCGCTCTGCAGTGAAAGCAAGGCACCAGAATAATGTTTTTCTAACCCATACCTCCGAGTGCAGTTGTTATGTCCACTTGATATCTGATTGGCTGGGTATGCTAGTAGATCCGATAAAGGAAAAGTACACTTAGCTCTTATTACATCTGTTGACCTCCACTTGGTTTCTCTTATTAGAATCTGCAGCGCTGCACTAGTAGAATATATAATATCTATTATATACTCTACTATAATAGCTATTAGAGACTTTCCAGTACTGTGATAGTTACGTCAAGTATAACGACAGAGAACAGGTTTAATTAAATAATACAATAACTGAATTGTACGTTCAACTTACCATTCTCCTCACATGTACACACCAAGTGTAAAGCTCTTGTTTTAAGTTTATAATCTACATCAACAGTTCAGAAACAAAGAAGAAATCGTAAGTATGATAAAATAATTAATTAATCAGTTAATTAATTAACAAATTAAAGAGGAAGTAGTATACTAGTAGACGTCTTTGAAGCCGTTGCTGTGATCCTAAATGCGGCTACTATGGATAGTGATTCTGTTCTAGTCATGCCAGTAACTGACAAGCATTTTCTTTGCAGTGCCTCTAGAGAAAACAACTGCACCCCTCCCTCCCATCCCGTCAGAACCAAGACGATCCCCTCCTGTCCATGATCTGTCATCTCCAGTCCAAGTCCCCTCGAGACACGAACCTGAACCCGAACCGCTCAGAAACAAGAGTCCCCCAATACTGCCACCTGTTAGGGTAAGATACAAACTTTTATCAGATGCTAACCGCGCGGTTTTCGTTTAATATCTATCGTTTAACTCC
>JAOBYF010188657.1:0-10511 GCA_025403605.1 Parazoanthus darwini | reverse complement strand
ACGCATCCCTCGCGATGGTATCTGGGTATGTGAGGCCTCTGTAACGGACATGGCCACGAGGCTTCCACAACAATACACGATGTATAACAAAGGCCAGCACACTTGGCATTCCTACCTGTTTCTCTTTGTTATTTAAATGTATTATGCTTCTGCTTACAAATCTCAGTCAACTCGCAAGTGTGAAACGGCTTATTTACGATATGCTAAAACAAGAACTTCAAAATACGAAATCTTGGATTTCAAAATATAAAAATGGTATTGATTTTCAAATACTTGAAGTAAGCTGTGCATAACTACTCATTTTCAATTCGAAAGTTGGTTTACAGAACAAGCTAAGAAGAAGCTAGATATAGTTTTGTGAGGAAGTTGGTCGGGGTAGTTTTATTTTTTGTTCAAAAACAGAGTATAATGTTTAAGATTTCATTAATTTAAAGAGTTCTTTAAATTACGGTATAGAGGGGGTTTGAAAACAATCATTGCATTCGATACCCGGTCTGTGCCATCTTGGCTTCCGATGTGTAAGCCGTTTAGTCTAGCATACCGCTTTCCTGGAGTTGGAGTAAGGTATTAAAAAAATGAAGAATAAATTCAAGGTTTTATTAACTGCATTTTTGAGGTATTTTTTTTAACCTAAACTTTGCTATGTGTAATGTTATTTTGTTAAGAACTAGTAGCACATCTCAGATATTCGTAGACTCAGACCAGCCTCAGACTTTTGTTTTGCTCATCCAGATCTCTGACTGCTAACGATAACCAGGAGGCCCCGGGCTCAATCCCAGGCCTGGTTGGGCCATCTTCTTTCGCCACACCGTCCGTGGACAGGGATGTTAAGCCGTTGGTCTAGCCCCTCGACGTTCTATTGGGGGACGTAAAAGAACCCACGCAATCGTCAATAAGAGTAGGCTAATGCCGGTGTTGTGGTCCGCAAATAATCCTCTCAGCGAGGGGTGGCTTAAAAGGAAAACAAAAAATTAAGTCACGTGATCTACCACAGTGCCCTTTCCATCATAACCAGAACCATAAAAAATGCTGCCTCATGTTTATATCAAATTGTCCATTGGAAGTAACTTTAATAAAATTAAGAGAAAACCGCAAGATGTCAGGCGACCCCACCCGTACGTTTACCCCTGAATCGGTGAACAATGTTTGTGAATATATCGGTGAGTTTGGTTTGAAGCACTGTTAACGCATTATGCTAAAGAGTCTGAACTTTTTTTCTGTTCGCGATCACAACAAGGACTTCTTCATTAAACTTTGTTCTTACCGCCTTTCAAGCGATTTCAGACAAGGGCTAGTGCTTTTCCCTGAAAGGCTGGAGAGCATCGACTTGATTCTGGAAGTAGTGAATTAACGCCAGTCAGTGCAGTTTTTCATCGGTGACCAAGCCAAGCGCAACTGAAGTCGCAATCTTGCACCGACATTAGGGCAGCAGAAAGCTTGGAAAACTTGGGGGGAAACCGCCGAGAGCCGAAGGTGCGAACCTTCTAGGGAGTCCAGGAGCGTGCTCCCCCGGGAAATTTTAAAAATTAGTTTATCTAAAAACGCATTTCCTGGGTTTTGACAGCCATTGACACATTTGCTGGGGAAAAACCTGGGGGGGGCACCGGCCCCCTGCCCCTCCCCTTGCTACGGCCCTGCATCACAAAGGGTTCTCTAGCCAAAAATGTTGCAGAAAACGCGTTAAAAGTTTACCTATTTTAATGAAAAATCCAACTCTTCTCTTTCGGTTTGTTGATATAAGGAAAGAATGGAAATTGCGTAACGCTGAACGATTGGGTTGTTTGGACCCCATTTTCAAAATTATTGATTTTCAAAAAGTTAACAATCTCACTGAAGACGTTTTGCGAAACTTAGCAATTACCGAAGTACATCTTTAGAAAGCACACAGGAGTATTTCAAAGGTGATGAGATTGCAGTTGCTTCACGGCCTCGACACTAAAACATTAGAAGCCAAACCATGGCAGAACTCGTTGATGTCATAGCAGTCAACCTTCCACGCTAAGATAACATTTTCAAATCCCGAGACTGAGTCTCCTCTGGACCTTCTTCAAGTAACTAACAAGAACATTAATAACATTTTCGATTTAGGAATAATATGATTCTATCTTCACAACACAACAGTCCAGTAATTTTATGGACGGACGTGCTTGCCGAAAATCGTCAAAAAATACTTTTGAACCGCCAGTTATTTCAAAACTTTTTGTCTCTTCTTTGCTACTTCAAGACAACCAAACTCCAACCCTTTTAAAGTTGTTTTGTGCACTTTGCTGTAAGTACTCCACACGCAGCTTTCACGCCTTCGATCCAGTTGCCATCAACTTCTCCGCACGGATTTGCTATTTACTAAGACGTTTCAGCGGAGTATTTGCCGTCTTAGTTGATATTTCTTAAGTAAAGATTGAGGGACGTTTCTTACGTTCTCCTCGCCAGACCACTCCTTGTTAAACATTTCAGAGCATTCTACTGCTTTGGGAATGAACAGTTGGGTTCACCATAGCCTCCAACAACAGCCGCTGGCTCATCACGCTAAGGATAAGACTGGAAGACAAGGTGATCTTCAGTTTCGCTTTGGGGAGTGACGATTAACTTTTATTCCTTGACAAGCTTTTCCGCTGTCAAACTTTCTTCATCCAATATATGCCTTTCTTCTCTTTCTCTGAGCTTGGTGCTGAATCCTCGACCCTTCTTGAAATGTTAGTAAGCCTGTTTCTTGTCAGCTTTACTGCTTTCTTGTTTTCGACATTGCGTCATGTACTTTCGTACTTTTGTCATACTGTGCTCAGGTTTAGAATCTCTTTTTATGTTAAGAAGAAAGATAAAAGTTCTTTCTTATCAATCGCTTCAATCTTTATAGCGCGTCTTAGTTTTTAAATTAGTCTATTCAATTTTGTTTGACATAATCAAAAATAATTCCAGCATGTTTAGAATCAAAATCAGCCACACCTGTAGCAAAGTAGCGCTGGAAAAGTTTACTCGCGTAGTCCGCCAGAGTCCGATGCCATCTTTGACAGTCGTTCTCGTACGACAGTGTTGTGAAAATATAGATGCACACAATATCATCACTGAACAGGGCCTTCAAGTTTCAAGAATGTATGTGATAGTTTCGTTTTTGTATAACTGCATTCTCCCAAATTGTCGAATGATGTTTATAGCAAAACTCAATCATGCAGATGGCCATTTTAAACTATAACAGTGCAATTAGAAAAAAATGTGCACATTAAAAACACACATTTAAAAAAAAAAAAAAAAGAGGATATAGAAAACGAACAAAAACTACCCTAGCCTCCAAAGCAGCCGCCTTATTTCCTTCGCAGCAGACCCCTCGGAAATCCGGTGAAGACTTCCCGAGCACCTGATTGTCAAACAACTGGCGTAACTAGTCACAAGGATCCTGTGACGCAAATTTATAAAAAGTCACCTGGAAAAAACCCCGTTTTTTCCCGTTCCAAAAAATAAAGTTGCCCATTTTAACGATGCAGTGACACTGTAACCGAAAGGAACTTTGGGTACATTAATACTTAGTGGTAAATTACAGTGTTAGTGAGGGCAGTGATAATAATGGCATTATGATGAACCTACACTCTGCATTGTACAAATTCAATGCTATAACAACAATATATTACGTGTGCTCCTTGAACCCCCATAGTTCCTTTCGGTTCCAGTATTGACTATTGACAATGACAACCTTTTTCGAAATAGCTGTATGCACCTTATACATATATCCGCTCATAGCTTTGCATCGTGTCGTAAGGTCACTATAAGGGAGTTAACGCAACTAGGACAGGAACGTCAATGAATGCGGCTGCTAGATTTTCAAATTCGCGTTTTCCCTTTTCTTGTTTGCTTAATTCATCCTTATTTTTTAATTCTGTATGAAGCTGGGTGGACAAGAAAAAATAGAAACTTCAATTTTGAAGCAACACGAAGATTGATATGTTCACGTTCTCCTAGAAAATCGCAAGTGTGAGCTTTTCGCGTCTTGTTTCTGAAGACGACTGTGGAAAGGCGCCAAATGGTTGCATTCCCACGAGAAGATATTGTACTTTGTAGTTAGGTCTATTGTTTTGTAACGTTCCCGTTGAAAATCCCGTCCTAGTTGCGTAAAGGCCGTGTTACACGAGTCAACTTGCAACGACGAGTTTTCCGCGCAACAACGTTGGGTTGAAAATCGTTCCCGTGTATAATGTCACCGGGGACGATTTTCTGCGCAATACGGAGCCCGGCATTATGTTGCGAGTTTTTGTATTGGTTTCAAAAACTTGCAGCACAACACGCAACAATGTCTCGCGGAAAGTCTTCGTTGCAAGTTGACTCGTGTAACACGGCCTTATAGTCCCTTATATTAGCGAAAATTTGTTTTAAAACTCGTGAAAATTTTGGTTTTTTGAATTAAGGCTTGGCTTGGATGTGCAAATGGACTACAGGAGATTCATTGTTGGCGTATCAGGGTCACGGAATAGCTGAATGGAAGAACGAAGCAAAATACTTTCACTTCTTTATAAATAAGAATGGCCACGTGCTTGATCTTGTCGACTGGAAACATCTGATTCCCAAAGGCGCTATTGACACGATTAAAGGCAAGAAAGTCTACTTCACTGACGGTACAAAAGCAGAGGTTGATGATATAATCCAATCAACAGGATATATCCCTTCCGGCCTCCAGGTCAACAATTGATACCCACCCAAATCGCTCATCCTTTTACAGACGAAATGATTCGTGATATGTTTCTTGCTGATCAATGACATCAAGCAGAAACTTCTCTCATGAACACAACATTTAGGGAATTTGTCGTAAATGTTCAAGGGAGCTTCACGAAACTTTTACAGATCATTTAAGTGGTTTTAGTCTTCTGTGATCTTTTTTTTCCTTCTCAGCTTTAGGTTAACACTTCAATTACGCTCGGAAACAGTGGGGGCGCATTTGCTTAGATCAATACATGATGATATACCCGATTAGTTCGAATTTTAGCTAATTTTGTAAAACAAAGTCAATCACTAGCTGGTGTTGATGTATTCGTGCTACGCACTACCGTTTGGTAAAGACCGCAAGTTTTCATCAAGCGAATTCACGTCCTGCCTTGTTGATTGTAGAGTCAAACCGGTCAATATTCAAATCAGCAACAAGGTATTCTCATTTGTTTTCAGCAGAAACAGAACCAATACTACTTGAAAGTGTCCCAAAGAATGAAGAAGTAGATGAATAGTCTTGTGCTCGAGGCAGACCTGAGTCATACTTTCAATTAAAACAGACTTTAATTTCCAGAGGTAGTTTCCGCCGCCGATTGGGAAATTATTCTTGATAAACAATGCGATGCGTTGCCTTTTCCGAACTTGAGCTGTCAATAGTAAAATAGTAAGTTCAACTTACATCCGGTTTTTGTCTACAAAGTTTCGGCGAGGGGCAGAATGGATGCAAAAGCGCACTACACAATGTGATTGTCATGAGCAAACTGAAATACGGTGCGCAAGCGATTCTAATTTTCTGGTGCGCGTGCGCCTACAATATTCGGCTGCGCAGGTGCATATCATTTTGGACAGTGCAGGCGCATATCATTTTGGTCTGCGCAGGCATTTGCGATTTTGGTCTGCGCAAGCGCATATCGTTTTTGCCTGCGCAGGCGCATACAATTTTGTTATGCGCAGGCGCATATCATTTTGATCTGCGCAGGTGCATAACATTTTTGGTCTGCGCAAGCGCATACGATTTTGGTCTGCGCAGACGCATACGATTTTGGTCTGCGCAGGCGCATATCATTTTGATCTGCGAAAGAGCATATCATATTCGGGTGCATACGCGCACCACATTTCGGGATAGTCGCAGGCATCTCTTTTATTCCTCCAACTGAGAATCTAAGAAGTGTTCCGTGAACCTTCGTCCTTCAGTATAGCCGAAACTTTCACTTGGAGAACGCAACGTTCTCCTTCTCGGTTCTGTCCGTAACGGTTTCAGTCTCTCAAGTGGTGTGCATTTTGATTACTAGATTTTTTTATTCTTTTGTCTCCATACAAGCGCACTCATTTCTTAGATTTGTTTTCGCTGATCACGCATACTTTAATACCCAAAGGCACGGAGTAATCAAGCTGCAGTCGTACAATGCTGAGTACAACAATAAAAAACAAAATCACTAATTACCCTGTCTTTTTGCTTTAGCAAAACGTTCTTTAGTTAAATAGAGCAAAACACTTCATAAAAATTCTGTGATTTGTTATCTTAGATTGTGTTTACCGTTGCAAGTCAGTATGTGACTTGGGTTTGTTTTCACAGTCTTGCATGTCGGACACCTTGTTCCAACTATTATTATTCATTGAAAAGAAATTAGCAAGTTCAACGTGTAAAATACAAATACTCTTGTTTCCTGATTTTGGAACGTGTCAGATAAACTTAATTTGTTTGTAAAAGAAAACTGTGTGATAAATTATCGGCAGGGTCGTACCAAATCCAAAATTATTGGGCAGGGGGAGGGGGCGACTATGGAAGTCTAAAATAAACTGTGTTGGAAGGATCACAAGCGCCAAAGCCAAAGGCTCGAGTTCCTGGTAAGTTTAAATGGCTCTGAACTGACAGAAAATCATGTGCCGAAACTGTGTTCACTATTTTTTTTTATGTAAATTTTTGCTAACTTCATTCCGTTACTTGGTCTAAAAGTTATTACTCGGTTAAGTTTAGGCTCATTAATTCAGCATAAACATCACTTTTAGCCTCACCAGGGTATGGATGTAGCGAAACAATGCATTAGAAGAATGCAGGAGCTGCAGGCACGTTTGAAAAAAAAATTGTTACAGTTTGTGATGTACCGGATGTTCATTGGGTACTCATATTGATTGTTTATCAAGGTACGGATAACGTTTGGAGAGCACGAATAAAATGTGGATTGCCACGAAGCAAAGACGAGCCTCTTGCAAAATTCCCTGACTTTTAAAAGAGAAAGCGGAACAATTTTGGATTAAGCAAACCAGTTACGGCCGTTTGAAATTAGGCGATTTTATGAGAAAATTAAGTCATTTTTGTCAACTTTAGTAAATACCCTTTGCAAAATCCAGCCAGATGACAATTGTGATATCTTTTTTTTAGGATTTCGTTATTTATCACCATGCTTTAACATTTGCGATTGCCAAAGTTGATCAGAATGATGGTTGTTGTGAAACATTCTAAATTGTTTAAGTTTGTCTTCTGGGTGGATTCAGTTCCAAAAGGCGACTGCCCGCGACAAGCAGTTTCATTACAGGGATTTCCGACCTCCCCAATTGACATCATTTCAACTCTTTATTCCCTTTGAGTATCCAAAATATCCTCAACATTTTGGAAGATAGCAAAATCCAGGGAGTAGCTATATATGTAAGAACATTTTAAGAACATTTGAGGCGGAAATCCAAAATATTTAAGAACATTCAGCCTCGGCCCTAAAATAAAGGTTCTTATAAGAAGAAAGAGTGTAAAGTCAAACTCTGGTTGTCACGCCGTCTGCATTGACTTAGTGGTAATTTATTGTTGTAAAACCTATATATACATGTATTTATTATATTTTCAGTAAGAAATTAATTCGGTTCTTGCGAGCCGCTGAATGTCTTGACGTCAAATAGGTTGGAAGCTCTTTATCCTTGGATACAGGTTTTTTATAAACTTGATTTCTAGTTTTCAACGTGGTTTCAAAGCTATTTCTAGGCCTCTGAACCTCTTCATGTGAAGGGTTATAAAAAGGGTGTTATAAACCCTTCTTCCTTGGAAACCAGATTTGTCGTAAACGCAAACTCTGATTGACACTTCAAGCTGTCGATGACATCAGTTATATTTGGTATACTTACGAAAAGAAAGTCAAATTTTTAAAACCTCTGATCTTCTTATCTTGCACATAGGTTATAAATATCGCTGTAATGCTGTTGTTCCAGAGAAACGCAGATTTGTTGTAAACACAAAATTTTGTTGTCAGAATATAGTACATAAAACTAAATTAAAGTTTATATTTAACATATTTACGGTATGAAAGCCATGTAAGCATATTTAAAATTTCTGAACTTCTTGACATAGAGTATAAGCTTCGTAAATACATTTATTCCGTGGATACAAGGGTTTGCTATAAACACAAACTTTGGTTGTTAGGTCAGTCAATGACAGATTATCGTTTGTAAAAGTTAAATTTATACTTTAGCATATATATATACGGTACGAGAGTCAAGCCTATTTGCGAACCGCTAAGCTTCTTGACTTAGCTTAAAATGGTCTTCGAGGAATACCCTGTAATCAACCCTTCTTCCTTAGAAACGTGCAGGTTTGCAGTAAACATTTCTATGGTTGTCATCGTTACGCAATTCTCGTTATATTCTGGAAGCTGCAACTCGAGTGGTGTGACTCCAAATGTTATCCAACTGCCGCCAAAGTTAAACTTATATTTAACATATATACAGGAAAACTTTTGCGGTAAAACGGAAAAGGGGAATGAAAAGAAAACTAGCTAAAAATTGCGTATGTATACTGTGACGACTGAAGATTTTCCGATCTGGTAGATTGGTACTGGTAATCCGAAAACTGGACTAAAAAGCTGTAGAACTCAAAGGTGGTCGATATCGAATTTTACGAATTCTTTTATCATGACTAATGCTCTAGAATAGTTTATAAGTTGTTATATCTCATAATCGAATAATAAAACTTGTGGTTTGACTTTCATTTGGTGATCTGCATTGCAAAGTTTCTCACCGCGATTTTATCGGTTTCTTTCGGATATCGATGTGAAGATCATGCAGGTGTTCCGAAATTTTTCCGAGGTGGTCAGATTTCCTCTTTAATCGGCTGAGTTTTCTGTTGGTGCCTTTTAGCCTGTTAATTTGTTTGAGACAGTTTTATGAATTGAGGGTCACCCCATTAATTGTACACTGTTCTTAAGGTATCAAATGAGAAAGTAATTCGATCTTGCGACCTCTGAGAACTGTTTCCAAGCGGTAAAAGGCTGAAATTAGGCCTTTCTCTGCAGCCTACAGTTCCATGCCATGTAGCATGCAGAAATAAAAATAATAAAATAATCTAAAATCTTAATCTCTGGCAAGTCAGTGAAACTCTTCCATCCCAACCAGTATGGCTTAAATCTAACAACTAAGAAGTATTTGACATAAAATGATCCTAACCGCATTTT
Source organism: Parazoanthus darwini (assembly GCA_025403605.1). NCBI lineage: Eukaryota > Metazoa > Cnidaria > Anthozoa > Zoantharia > Parazoanthidae > Parazoanthus > Parazoanthus darwini. The sequence continues at coordinate 1,386 of JAOBYF010188657.1, read as the reverse complement.
TTAAAATATCTTGTTCAATCCATTAACTACCGTCTGCGCTTCTTCAGTTCGATCACTTATCATTAAAAACTTGATTCTAAAGCGGCCCATATCTTTTCTCCAACAAAACCTTATTATTACCATTATTATTAAATATTTAGCTTTTGTTTTCGGCTGCACCTGGCTGCTAAAAATGAGATCTGGAAAGATAGTATCTTGATAGCAGACTTTAGAACGTCAGATGAAGTAATTCTCTCTTAATATGCTGCGATAGTACGATAATTATATTCAAATCAAAGGGATTTTAAAACTTGGTCGTTGCTATTCACAGTGAAATCTTTTTAAAGTCTGTGCCGCACAAAAGTACTACTGAAGTGTAGGGAGTTGTCCGAGTAATTTAGTATAACAGCCCCAAATTAAGTTTGCCAAAGCCAATTTCCAAACAACTACAAGTTTTTCAAGTTTTTCAAATATAATGTGTTATAATGCATGCGCTTTCATTTTTTCCCTCTCATTTCTCAAATTTTCGCCTTAATTTAAGACGCCAGAACTGGAGTCGAAGTTTCCCTTTTAAACATAATATAATAAAAGACAGAGTTTTTAAAAAGAAAGGCATAGATTGTTTTAAATACTCGCTTACATAACATATAACTGGATTGCGAATATATATACTTTTTTCAGCTCTGTCCGATCTGGTAGAGTAACATGATCTCCAATGTTGTCTAACTCAGTAAAAATGCATTCAGTCGGAGGTATTCTTTCTAACCCAGGATCTGAGCCAGAGAAATGTCGTGAACTCGAGCAATAATCAGCATGATCTCGTTAACCTGAGAAAAATCACAAGTCACTAAAACCACAAGTATGTAATTAATAGTGAAACAGCTTCTGGTTGCTTCCCCACTCATTCAATCGCTGGCTTGATGAGCGCAGTGCCGTTTAACGAATTTTCACTCAAACATGCTGCCAAAAACCAACTGGAAACTTCAGCGAACAATATTCACTCCGTAAATACCGTAGTTTACTGAAAGCCGAAAAATTGATCCAAAAAATAAATTGAAAAAATAGGAACTGTCAATGACAGAAACTCCAAATTAATATAACATGTCTCTATTTATGAGGAGCTACTTCCAGAGACAAAGGATATGGACTATTATTTCTTAAAAAGGTTGGTCAAGAGACGATGACATTTATTCCGGGCAAATATTTGTATATTGTAAGCGTGTTTGCGTGGGCTCACGTGTCTAGGTTTCACGTCGAAAAGTGTATAAAAAATTGATATCGTTTTTAAAACCTAGAACATACCAGGTAGAACTACACAACCCGAACAGGGTTATATGCATAACCTGTTCAGGGACCGCTCAAATACTTTGAGATTGGAGGAAAGGATGGGGTGTGGGTGGGGGTGAG
>JAOBYF010188546.1:0-10513 GCA_025403605.1 Parazoanthus darwini | reverse complement strand
GATCTAATAAATTTAGTTTCAAACCTTGAATTTCTTGGCAATTTTATATTAATTTTAATTAACAACTAATGATTGATCGAGGAGCTCCCTTCCCTATAAAGCCTGCAACTTTCTGGGGAACTCCTTGCCAAAGTACTTGATAGAAACTATCAGAATTTATGTATTCTTCTAAATTTGGAAAATAAAATAAATAAATAAAATTAATTGAGTAAATAAAGAAGATCACAAAAATTAATGTCAACGAAAATCATTAAGTATTAAACTTATATTTTTGATATTTGAAAACTTTAACCAGTTCAAAATATTATTTGATGTGTCCAAACCTGATCTGACTGTAAAGGTATGTTGGTGACTGTCTTGCATATCACATCCTTCACTTTCTCCTCAACTGTCTCTACACTAGGTGGCTCACTTCCATCCTGGAACAAAATAAAATCAGTTATTTATTAAGTTTAAAAAATACCAGCAAGTTAATATTCTGTGTCGGAATTAATAGATGTATTCTAGACTTACTACTGTAGCAAGACATGCTTAGAAAAATGAATTTATCACTGTCATCATAACTAAATAATAATTATAGACAATTCCCCAGAACATGGGTACTTTAATTAAGCTATTAATTTCAATTAACCTGTTTGACTATTAATTTAAAGTAGTTTAATATTTACTATTAAAATAGTTTTAACTATTAAAAATATTTTTAACTATCTAAAATTATAGAATTTTCTAATCTTGCAGAGCAACTGCGAATAGACTAACATTTACAGCATTTGGAATTAAGAGAGAAAATTAAAGCTGATCCTATACATGTACTGTACAGTCAAATAAGCCATGGGATAGTTAACTTTTACGAAAGTATTGTGTCTAATATCTATCTTCCATTTATTTGCCTCCATCAATGAGATGATTCTTGCAAATTTGGTAAATTTGGTCAGTGGTTTAAAAAGTACAAATACAACTGGCTAGTAATTAAACTTCGAATTTAAGATCATTTAGAGATTTGTTAAATAATAGGTAATAAACAATGTGTGTACTGGGATGGAAATTAATGTTGGCATAACAGCTCCAAATTTCACCTCAAGGGGCTTGACTAGATTTCAGGAAGCATCAGCCCCTCTGGTCTGTATGCACACGTACTTAGATTCTCTTTCAATTTTGTTAATAATTTTAGTTTATAACATAACATAACATAACATAACATAACATAACATAACATAACATCACATAACATAACAGGAACATACTGTAACCAGTCAAACTTTGTAATCAATAAAAGACATTTGTATACAAAAGACCATATCACTAAATAAACAAATGAACTGCTTTTTGCACAACTTTTCCCTATGGGAATAACTTAAGGCAATATAACTATAATTTATGCTCATTGCAAAAAGTTTCCATACTCCTGATGATGACTTTTAGTCAAAAACGTCAGAGTTTTTAAACTTATATTTTAATTGTATATTAAAGTATACAATTTTAGCCTTTATCTATTTTACATTAATTTATGTTTCTTTTCCAATTTGTCTGATGAAGGGCATGCATACAACATGAATGATAAATATACATTGCATAATAGATTCATTACTAAGAGAGGTTTTCATTGTAAGTAGAAGACTAGTTACAGTACTTAAGCCTTTAACACAGTTAAAATGCATAGCTTAATTTAACAAACATGATTATTAAGATTTTTTTAAAAAACACATTTAATTATTTTTATTTCATATTAAAGGCTGGTGAAATTTTGTCAGACCAGTGGATTCCCTTTGCTAGTGGCCCAACTGGGACATGCTGGTTGCGATATTACTCAAAGCTTTTCCTGGAAGATCTCCAGACACCCTTAGAAGGAATGTGGAATACTGCAGCCTCTGGGTCATGGACGGCTGACATGATCACTGTAAGAAATGCTGTTGCAGCCTTCAAGACCCCTAAGAATTTCGTCCTCCCAAACTTGTAAGTTCTATAGAGTGCCCAGGAAAAAAAACACCTTGTAATAGGGAGCTAGCTTTAGTGCAACACACAGCTTAGTGGTATTCTGGTCTAACTAAATGATATCCCTTGTTTAGACTATACACTTACATGTAAGATGTGACCAGAATAGTTACTAAACAAAACTATTGTATGAACAGTTTTATCAACTAAAGTTGAAATGCTATGTTTTTTTTTGCTACGAGGTTAGGTGGGAGACTAGCATTTCATCAGAATTTCATCATAACTTAAGATTCTACCAATGCAACTTCACAGCAAGAAACATAGCATAAAAATTCGGAACTTTTGTTGATGAAACCACACATTTGACTTACTGACACTGAAAAAAGAATTTTCCTAACAAAATAGTAAAATATTATTTCATTAAATAACTAATTCCTTTTGCAATTAGCTTTACTGTTTTATACTGAAAATAAAAATTATTCCCCCTGATCAAAGGCAAATAACTTGCATTCAGTTACAATGTTTTGAATCTACATGTATTTGCCCAGACAATTTTAAAACAATGTGCACATGTGAAGAATGCATTGCATAATATACTGGAGTATCAATTGGTATTCACAGCACTGGCTTAATCATGACTGAAAAGTTCATACTATATAATAATTATACCGTAACATTAACAGAAATAAAGGTCTGGGAAGATATTGACTGAAATAAACAAAATCACCAGGCACCTGTTGCTACCTGCAACATGAGTGGAAAGTCAAAATTCAGCTTCACAAAACTTTGTCTTTTTTTTTTTTTTCTTATAATTGTAGCCATATAAAAAAATCTTCTGTTAAAAGATCTTATTAGTTAGTTGTTGAGAATGTTTTTCGTAAGATATTTAATCTGAGCTCAAGATTTACTTGCCAAAAAATCAAGGAAACTCGATTGAAGTCCTTTTCTTAAACAAGGACCATTCAAGGTACATTTTCATAAACAATAACTTCATGCCAACTCACCAAAGTGTCTTCCTCAACAACAGTTAGCACTGTACATTGCAATGTTGTTTCCTCTGAGTGTGCTACAACCTCGGCATCAGGCACTACACGGTTTACATTTGTGGATTTAGCCAAATTAATTGCTCAGGAATTCAACCAAAACTCATTGTGAAATCACAAGTTAAATCAACACTCAACAGATTTTTTGCTTATTACACAAAGTACCTTGTTTAGAAGCGTCCTGTCCCATTGCCAAAATGAGACAATATCACCCCCAGCAACACCTTAATTTAACCAAATGTTCACTCTTTTCTGAGGCAGTTTTGTGGTTTAAACCCAAGAAAATTGTAGTACATTTGGCCTCATAGTCATTCCCCTTAGCACTTCTCAAGATTGATAATGAATAATTAATACAGTGTATCTACTAGTGGTTAAATTCTACTGGGATGCATGCACTATCGGCAGAGTGACTCTAAGTGGACCAGATGGACTGGGAACTAGTTTACATGTTTCAGACATTATGTCAATAATATTTTAGTAACAACCATTATCTCTGTATCCCAATCATTTCTTAGTCTTGTTAGTGTATACAATGGCAATGTACTTATTTAAGTAAACATGCTTTTGTGGTCTAGTATTAAGTTTCTAATGGCAGAAAATCTACTTAGAAGACTCACAGTAGAGGGTGTAATTTACTTACATGTACAGTATTAATAAGAATTTTGTCTGATGTAGAAATTTTCATTTTTGCAACAGGAGACATATGTACAGTACATTTAATAAATGTTTCCAATAAGTTCTCATTTGCATCTTATGGTTGCTTAGGACTTGGGAAAAAATCTGAAGTTTTGAGACCGTTTCTCTTAATTATTTTGTTGGCTCTTAATTTGCACCCAGAAGTGAATCTAACTGTTTGGTGAAACATTCATTTGTATACTAAGTTCTTCTTTGACAAAACCTTGAAATAGTAATTCAGCCAAAATTATTTGTAACAATTTTTTCAAAAAAAATTCACTTATGTGAACTATCTCCTTTCAAAACCATCACAGATACATAAATTATATGTATTTATAAGTAAACACTTTAATCAATAGGTCTAACTGCCAAAAATTATTAAGTTACTAATACTTAGGTTGGGTAGTATACACATAAAAAAAACAGCTATCCAGTTGAAAAAATGTAAAGCAAAAACAAACCAAGGTCGAGTGCTTGCTTGAGTGACTTTAAAAGACACCCAATTGTCAGCCAGATACCTGTACAGTAATACAGTATGCAAACTAAAGTTCTTGTCTGGCCAACAAATTAATATCATTCTATTTGAGATAGAATGTTTCTATATTATTATTAAATTTACTACTGTTTTAAAAAATTTGTAGGCTTCTAAAGTTTTTAACCAACAAATGAGCCTATTTTATCATAATTAATAATATTAATAATAGTAATTTGTTAATGACAACAACAATTAAAATAACTGATCAATATAAATAATAATTATTACAGTATTTTAAAATATATTATTTTTAAGAGAACACTTCCACCACTTAAAACAATTTTCAGGAAGGTCTTCCAAAGAACAAAATAAAAACTCAAAGTATAAACAAGTATTCAAAAACTGAAAAATGGTTTAAAAACAGGAAGGCTTACATGTAGAATTATTCTTAAAATGTAAGTCTTACTTTTTATCATTCTTAGGCCCTTAATTTAGGCATCTAGGTAGTACTAATATTATTCTATTTGAATCCAACTGGAAACTAACCAGCAGGTCTCATCACAGCATACATTATTGATCAGTTTAAGTCCATTCAAGAAAACATTTGAAAAACTTTGTTGAAACACAGCAGCAGGTGATGTTCCAATCAACAACAGGTACTGTACTTAATATAGTTTACACAGTACCAGCTCAGTATGCTGTGTATTGTAGCTACACAGGGCCCTTCATCGGTAACAATCTGGTACTACTATCATTAGGATACGTCAAAAATAATTATCTTTAATTTGGCTTGCACCTTTTTTCAAAATTTTTCTGGTCAAGCAGTTGGCTTTCAGTTTTTCTTCTGGAGATACAGTAATTAAGATGAGAAGACACAATTTTCTATCTATAGATTGGCAGAAAAGGTGACTCCAAAAAATGGCAAAATCAGTATTGTCACAGCACATTGGCTGGTTGTTGGCCAGTTCTGTAATGATGTATTTAATAAGTCATAACCTTGCTCCGGTAAGGCTGTTGGGAAATTAAAACTCTGTGGGGTTTGACATAAGAATTTTCAGCAATTTCTTCACAATGTGGCAAATTGCTTTTGGTCAATTTGCCCATCACAAACCACTTTTTTTAGTGCTATGCTAAGTTCTAATTGAAGTTAACATATTTTTGCCAACAGTCAATAACTATTATTTATCAAGAGTTAACTGCTCCACCCAGGGGACCAAAATTGTTGTAGATTCCCCGAGTCTGTCAGATACACCCCCTCCCCCACCAAAGCAAGTGGTGTATTGTACAAATTAATTACCTTTTGTAGAACAGTTGTGTTTAGGCTGATCTCAGGATTGCCAATAAAACTTACACCAGTATATAAACTCTTGGGCTTGGCATTCATTTTGAATGCTACCTATATTTCATAAAAAGTACAGGTAAGTAGCAATAATTTTCAGGCTGGAAGGTAAATGCAATTCTTGTTATCAGTAATAAGTTATATAATCCTTATTAAGCTGTTCATAGATCTTCTGCCAGAAGATACAATATTTAATTGAAAACAAAACAAGCAAAACTGAACTGTCCGATGTCTTATAGTTTACTTTTGTGCATTAATATTATGCTGATTATACAACATTAATGATACATGTACACTGTAATCTGCAGTCTGGTACATGTAGAATGATGCATTCTTGCAGACAGTTTGCAACTGCAGGCACTTTTAAATTGTATTATTTTGTAACATTATTTTGATAGATTTCTAAACCCAAATTTCCACGAACTGCATATTTTCTGAACTGTTGTTGGGGTGCAACACTAGATTTCTTAAAAACCCTTTTCTCACAAGTGTTTGGTAACTTTTTGTAATAAATAATTATTTATATAGAACCTTTAGGATCAAATCCTCTTGCCTGTAACCTTACCCTGATGCCCCCACATCATATGACAAACAAGTAAAACCCCCTCATTCTGCAGTTTGATGTTTCCACTCCCAGAAGTGGCAAAATAAATGGCATGTTCATAAATTCTCTTTAATTAACTGAATCTAGTATAAAATAATATTTTCTGTAAAATTAATAATTTAGAAGAACTTTTGACTTCATCTTAAAGTGTCAAGAGTGGGCAATCAGGATGATTAATTCTTTATTCTTACAACCAATCAGCATGTTAACCATTTATCGCATACTGATACAGTTGGGTGAATATATATGTTGATAAACTTGGTGGTGGTGGTGGTGGGGGGGGGTTAAACACACACAGTCAGGGTTCAAAGTTAGCAACAATAGGCCCTCTGCATCACTTGACTAGCCTCATTATACAGTACTGGAGGGCAAGCGATCCCAGTGTGGGTGTGAAACAGCATAAATTCAGATCCTTCTTTCAGCTCCAACGTGTGTGTAAAACATTTGATAAAATTGCTAAAGTTGTGCTTTTTCTAGAGGATAAAAAATGTCCTGTTTTTGTGCTGATGGTGGAAGGCATGCGGTCTAGTACAATGAAGTTAGTCATGAAATGAAGTGCCTATTTGGTCCCAATGTGCAACTAGATTTTTTTAATCATGCCTGCAACATTAAATCTAGGTCTTGCTACAACTGACGATTGAACTGCACTTAAATGGATAATAACTCACTACTTAACCAATAGCTGTTATTTATAACTTACAAAAGATCTAAAGAAACTATCCTGTGAAAGGGTAGAAAAAATGTGTTCTGCTCTGTAAAAATGCTGGAACTTTCCATCCGATTTACACAAAACAGTCACATTGACCTTTGAAAGCAGTATCGGCAATGCAACTGAAATTCAGGATGTGCAATCAAAGCAACTTAAGTTGTGAGACTTAAATGTGAAAACTGGTCAAATCAGCGTCAGTGCACCAAGAAAAAAAGATGGAACTTTGAGCCCTGACAAGTGCATATAAATTGTAATTTATTTCTTTTGGTGAAAAGCTATATCTAGTATCATTACCTCTCCTTTTAGCTTGATGTTCATTGCCAACTTTAACGATGACGATTGACTTTTCAAAGTGCTGTGTGACGAATTGATAATAAATCCCAGTTCTGTTGATTCCATATGAAACGTGATACACTGAAATATTGAAATTAAAATTTACAATTAATACATTTATCGTGAGCAAATTAAGTGTGGTAATTAATTTTGTACAAGCAATGTATCCCTTTAATTCAAGAAATTGTGCATTCAAGGGTTTTTAGCATAGTTGGTTTTTAACCTGTAGTGGTCAGTTATCCCAGGTTTAATGTCTAATGGTTTCATGAGGGATGATTTTTGAACCCACCAACCAGAGGGTCCCAGATTCAAACCCTGGCCTGGTCGAGGAACTTTGGGCAGCCTTCTTTCACCACACTATCTGTGGACAGGGGCATTAAGCCAATGGTCTAGTCTCTCAATGTTCTATCTGGAACTTAAAAGAACCCACACACTTATTGACAAGAGTAGGCTAATGCTAGTGTTGTGGACTGTCACTTCTTTCCCTACAAAGAATGCACCTGCTGTAACTGGGGAAATTTGTAGCATTGTCCCACTCGGTGTACCCTATTTCCCAAGCCTAAGAAAAACACTGGGTTTTATCTTTAATGTTTTATGATTTAAAGAGCACCTTTTTTCTGTTATGTGTAAATTAGTAAATTTAAATTTAAAACTTTTCTTGAAGTAGCTAGAGCTTTAAACAATAACTGTTTACCTGCATACTTCCATCGACGCACACACAATATACATTAAGCAGATTGGGGGGTAAGCATCCAGGACAAAGGTCTTCAATCACAATTTTTAACCCTTTCTAGGATCAGAACAAGTATGATAATTACCAACTGAAGTTTTAAATGTTATGTGACATACTTCTGATTTCTCCAAACTGTCTCTAGATTTTCCCTGAAACAGGTTGGGAGAATTTTGTTTTTCATCTTAGATAAGTTGCTGTATATGTTTAGCTACCAAACAATACACTTTGTGTGGATAATGTAAGGAGAATTCACATACTGATAAACTGAAATCTAATAAAAGGGTAAAATGATCAAAACCTACCAGATGTAAGATGTTAGCCACTAAAGCTAGATCAATATAAAATCCAGACACAAAAATCTGTATGTAATAGCATAAATAATTAATTTTAAAGAAATATTAGTTTTCTTCACGTTTAAACATACTGTAAATTAAAGTTTAATGTTTATCTGAAAACCATGAAAAAAAGAAACAAAATTGTGAAAAATAAGAATAGTTTCAGAACTATACTTTGCAGAGCCTGCAAGAACATTTTAGTAAAATTGTTGTTGTTGACATATGTCAAGATATTATACCAAAAGGCGAAAAGCTCTAAAAAAATGGAACGCAAACTATGAAATAAATTGCTATACAACAATTACCTTTCTATCCTTGAGAAGTTGCCTGTTGAGGGCTCGAATCCAGAGTCGAACGAGGTCTGGAGTTCTACCAGTCACTGAGTGTTGGAAGAGCCACTCCAGACTGGAGTTCAACCAGTCACACGACTCTATTGTCACAGCACGATTTGCCAGCCGAACTGTACGAGTCCTTTCTTTCGCTGTTACAACTCGACTTTTGTTTTTTCGCTTCAGGTGTGCCACCAACAAAGCCAAGGAAAAAAAGTGTAACAAAAGCAAGTAAATTTGGGCAGTAAAGTTCAACTCATTGATTGTAACGATGACATCTGACGCCGATCGCTTGCCGATGTCCACAGCCATAGAAACGTAGCGAACAAATTCGTCCATACTGGACAAAGAAAGCGAAAGCTCAAACTCGCCGCACAGATTCCGTTGTCAAACTCGGGTCAACCCACAACAATTAATCATGTTCTAATATTTACCGCGAGTGACTTCAGAACTGCCAGAGCTGTCGACTTCAGAACTGCTTCTTGTAATAAACCAATTCAAATTGATAGCTTCGCTGTGTTCGAGCCAGCGATCACTAGTTCAGTAGTCACGCCAGTTCGTTGTGTTTTGAGACGCGAGCCGCAGGCGATCATTGTATTCAAATGCTTCTTCTGAATGTATTAACTAATTTGCATCAAAAATAGCTTTTTTAAAATCCGTTTGATTGTACGAGTCGAATGGTGAAAGATCATATCAAGACCTTTGTAAGTTTGTGTAGCCTACATGTATATATACCAATTATCGTCGCCTGGCCTTCGCTAACAAAACAGACAAGCTCTGCTAAAACGTGATGTTCATGGTGGCTTGAATATGTAAACGATGTACATTCTTCCTGTTAAAATATAAAACAGATATACTGTTGCAGACACACCTGTTTATGTCAAAAGACAATTGAAAATAACAGGGGCATAGCCATATATACTTAATGTTGCTGCATTTGAATACCTATTTGTTGCAGTTTGTCCCAGGGCAAAAAGTTGTTGCTTCCTTCCCTACGGTATGCACTTACTCTGCATCGTGTATTTGTAGTTTTTTGTAGCGGATTTTGCGTTAGCTTTGCAGTATTCCAGTTAAAATATACAGAAAAACCGCCATTTTGATTTTCACCTGCTCAACCCTGTTCCCAGGGTCTTCTGGGTATTTCTCAAAAATACCCAGAAGACCCTGGGAACGTGGCTGTATTTGCTTTGTCCAGTCCCCCATCCGCGCGGCCGACGGTTGGAAACTGCAATTAAAGCTACAATTTTGAAAACCCATAACTCACATTACGCCTTTTGTCGTGTCCCAGAGGGATTGCCGAAGTTTTGAGTTTTAATTTCATTTAATTTTTGGGTGATGGTGAAAGATCTTTCATCCACCCACCGACAAAATACGAATTCATTTTCATCTTGGTATGGGTGAAGTCGGGGGTGAAGTCTTGGAGACGTCGATAAATGCCCTGTTTAAAATCCGAGCATAATGAAAAATTTTCAACCCATCAGTGCAGGGCCGGGGGTACCATCACGTTACCCGGTCACTTTTGACTATTTTTCAAAAGCAAACTTGTTTTATCGTCATTCATTTGACAAAACTGACCTTCGCACTGCAATCTTTTGATGTGAATGTCACCTTAAAATTTTCTAATGAAAACCTTGTATTTCTGATGTTGCAGCTACAACTAAGCAAATTTTCGTAATGCTTAAATTTCTATACTACGAATGCCGCCTGTCATCTGGGCTAGTCAGGGCTTTGTTACTGGATACATAAGCTTCGGAAAGAGATGGCCCGAACCGCAATTCTGGAGGAAAGGGGCCGAATTGAAAGATATCTGTGCCCAAAAAGATGTTTTTCATTTCCACGAATGTAAGGGGGAGGGATGTCTGCCTCTCCGATGAACCCGTCGCTCGTTACTCTCTGCTTGATGAGCTTTTACGCAAGCACATCTTCTGCAGGGCCGTAGCAAGCGTTGGAAAACTGGGGGGGGGGGGGCACGGCTAAAAGCCGAAGGGGTGAGCCTATTAGGGGGG
>JAOBYF010188435.1:0-10515 GCA_025403605.1 Parazoanthus darwini | reverse complement strand
TTTTAGCCACAAGTATTTTTAGCCATTGTTATTTTTAACACTTCATCCTTTTAACGTTCACACAAATTAATTTTTCTATAATAACCAGCGCTAGTTACTCCATGTATTTCTAAACTTTTTTGGCCGAGGGAGATATGAAACTGGGTGTGTTGTAATATATAGCACGAAGATGTGTATACAATGGTAAATAATGATATATACTTGGGCTGTCACTGATGCCGGGTACGCTAATAAAGTAGTATTGCAAATAACCGTTAACTAAAACACCAAAAAATGGATTCTACTTTATTTGTTAAAACTGCCAGAGTATTAAAGAACGTTTTCTAACCTTAATTTTGTTTGTTTGTTTGCCCTTTTTTCTTTAGGAGTTGTTTGTGTACACGACAATTGTTAGCTCAAGCGATTGCTTTGATTGTTGGCAATCAGGGAATGCGCAAACGAACAAAATTGCACAAAAATTACAAATAACAAGAAAAACTGTTAAAATATTAGTCAGCATTAGTAAAAAGAGTAAAGACAAACCCCTACGAGTTTACTTACTAGTTTCAGAGAAAAACATTGCAAGAAACAAAATGTATAACATTTTGTTGCCTTCTGTCTTTGAGGTTGTTTTCATTCAACACCAAAGTTATCAGTTGATTTGTTTTCATGGGCGTGGTATACCTAAATGCCCTTATATATGGTAAATTGCACGGCACAGCGATAAACAGGAGATTGAAAATATACTGCATGGCCAACGCATTGAACTACCAATTATTCGAGCCCCATCAACTCTATCCTAAGTTAAAGCCATAAACATAGGTTTCACATACGTAAATGCAAAACTTCACAATATTTTCTCTGCGGTTTTCCGGTTAATTTTAACTGACAGGAAGGGGAGTCGCCTTTACAAAGCCGTAAACCTAGAAAATTTAATTCGTGCTCGTAGGAATTGTCAAAAAAAAACAGAGACGCAGTCCTTGCACGTTTTTTGACACGGCCTCGATCAGTAAAATGTAAGTTCGAGATAAACTACCATCCCCGTAACACATTATCGTTAAAAGCTACGAATGAATTGAGAGATTTCCGACGATTTGCTGAACGCCGTGAGGTACCGTATCCAGCGGCAGAAATCTCGATTTCGAAATTGTATATTCCATGCGATTGGTCTCGCACATGACATTTCGTATGTTACGCGTGCGGGGTAATTTCGGTGGCCATTTAATTTGGAAAGTTTCAGCAACATCAGCTACTTTGGTTTGTGTATAGAATTTATTCAAACCACAACTTGAGAACTGCAGCCTACATGTTCTTTCACGGGTTTGAACATAACAAATTATCGCTTATTGAACTTTATCAACATGAATATTGCAGACAAAAAATTCGCTTAAAAAATGTTTTAGCAATTAGTACGCTGGCAAATGCACTGCTGTTCATACAAACGGTCTCTGGCCCTACAAAATAAAGTTAAACTCTTCATGTGTTCACTTTAGATTTCATCAAGTGCTGCAGTATTGCTGGGGCCGTTGCAGCCAAAAAGAAATTCTTCATACTGAGCTTCTTACTTTCGACCCACTAAAATTGCTTATAAATTCCCTTTGCCTCTGCTCTTTCGTCTTTCATGTCAACTACATGTATTACTCGCTTTAAAAGATCGCTTTCTTCTGCTTCATCGGCGCTAGAATCAGCTTTATCATTAAACTTACGCTTTTTTCCCTCTCCGTACGTTCCTCTTGAGGAGTATTTGATTTTGCAGCTGCAGATGAGTTTGAAGTCGAAGTGCAAGACGCCACTCTGCCAGCTGTGTTACGCTTGGCCCCATGAGCGTAGGTTGCCGGGTAGCTTGGAGGATCGTTTCAATGAGAAGGTAGCATGTTGTGGTAGCGATCATTGCGCTTCATTGCACTGCATGTCACAAAAGATGCTTTGCATTGATCTAAGTTTCCCTGTCAATTAACTGAATAAATTTTGTTTATTTATCTCCACTCCAAGCGCGCAAAAATGAAATAATATGTCAATGCTGATTGGTAAGTGACACTTTGAAGCCTTATTGTTTTCATAGGAAATTTTACTTGCGTTTAGGCTGCCTCACCCGGGCTCACCGGCTTTTGCGTCTGCGAAATAATTAACAGGCAGTTAGCAGAACCGGTTACAAAAATTATGCTGTTATCAAAATTCGACATTTACAATTGAAATGTAAAAACATCACCTTTCAGATTTTATGTATGTGCAAGCCATACCTATGTTACGTCGTCAAAAGCAAGTCAGCTGGTGTAGCTCCGATTTTAATGAAAACAAACTCAATGCTTGAGGCAACAAACTGCTCTTAATTTTGTTTCTTGAGGTGTTCTTTAAAGAAAATGTTTGAAAACTATCTCCCTAGTCACTTCATTAAACAACAACTTATTGAAAAAATCTTCCCTGAAATTCACCTGCCTGGACCAATTCGGACCATTATAATTAACTGGATTCTACATTATTGTTAAGGCTGCCGGAGTGAGAGCATTTTCTAATCTTAGTTTATTCAAAATGGTAAAACAACGAAAACTGCTAAAAATAAAGAGAGAATAAAAAAATGCCGCACAGCAAACCTCTCCAAGTCGACTTACTATTATTAGAGAAAAAGACAGCTATAGAAGCGAAATGTAGAAAATTTTGTTGCTTTCTAGCTGTCAGGTTGTTTTCATTTAAAACCTTGGTTTACCACTGAGTTGATTTGTTTTCATCGAAAAAACACTGATATGGTAAATTTCCCGGTGGAGTCTTTGGCAGGCAATTGGGATTGAAGTTGTTTTCAAATTGCACTTTTAAAATACTGAAAATGCTTTGGAACTCTTTCCCTGGTCACTTAATTGAATAACAAGTCGTCGAATCTATTTCAAAACTTTGTCTCTAAAAACCATCTGCCTTGACCAACGCAGACCATTTTAGCTTCACCTTATTTCGAGTCCCGCAGTTCCAGCCCTTTAAAAGCTACCCTACTAACATACTAACTGTGTTATTTCGTGTGTGTTCGTATATATAAAATATATATTAAATATTTTTCCGCCAGAAATATTCTTTCCCATGTATTCCCAAAGAAGGGATTTTTTTTCCCAAGCCACGGTCACATGAGAATTAAGATATGGAACAACCAACCCATGTTGTACTTGCTGAGAACACATTTAAAAGAAATATTCAAATCACAATAGCCCTTTCAGGAATTCAAAACACAAACATGTCACTGAACACAGCAAATATATTTGGAATTAAAATAATCTTAATTATTAAAAGTGTTCAATATTGACTTTAATGGCAAATTAGCAAAGAGCGTCTAGATGGAGGTACCTTAATATCAGGCATTAGCTAAAGTTTCGCTTAAATATCAGTTATCAGTTGAAATTCGCGATTATCAGTTAACTTAAACAAATTCTTGTAATCTGGTGCCCCCAGTAGAATTGACTAGTACTTTGCATACAATTCAGTAATGTAACATTTTATATTATTCAAGGATAAATTGCAAAGCTTGAAACCATTGTTTTACTTTCGACAGCTATGCTCAACTGGCATCGCACAGTTTTGCAACTTTGTTTTTTTTCGATCTCATGAATTTAAAATAACAAAGTTGCAAATGCCTTTTGTTAAAGATTACAATTATCTACTATCAGTTACAAACCAAATTACCAATTATATGCAAAAAAATATCTAAATAGTAGTTGTCAGACCCTCATCAAGAATGAAAACCCTGCTTTAACAGAACGGAGCGGGGCAACCTCGGCACGCGTGATAAGTTTATCATTACCTCTCACACCGGAGCTGGGCTTACTTAACTGTTGAAATGAGTTTGAATCCACTTGCAGAAATAGAACGAAATATTTACCAAGCAATCAGATATTATTATCACACCCAAGCAAAGTTAGTTGAGGGAGAGTCTCCCTTACTATGACCCAAGCAAAAACCAATTTCATGGTGCACGATTCAACTTTGGCAGATTTCGCACGTAGTAGCATAAGCTGCACTGCTATTTAGTATCAATTTTTACTGTCAAATGCGGCATTACCATTGGTTAGATTTCATCCCAGAGCAAATATCTATTGACATGCATAATGATACGAATGTGATAAGATGAAGTGCCCTGCAAATATCTCAAGTAATACCATCTGAGCGAAGGCCCTAGGAAGGAAATGGGCCCACTCAGAGAAAGAGAAAAATTCTCTAACCCGTTGGGAATGGAACCCACGACCTCCGGAGGAAATCACCGTTGCTCTTAGAATCGATCACGTGATATTCTTCGCTTCGCAAAAGTTAACAAAAATAGCAGCGCAAATATCTGTGGCGTGGAGAGTTCGCTAGGGAAGTAGTTTTGCCTATAAATTATTGCAATGTTTAGTTTTTTATGGGCTTCCAAAACTTCTTTTCCTGGTAAGTCCATTCGAACCTATCAAATTACTACTTTTCTTGATCTGGAATCAAGGCTTGCCAAGGGGTCTGTTCAACCACCTCTTTGAGAAAACTTCAAAACGTTAATTGGAATCAATGCAGTGTTGAACCTTGCCAAAGAGTTACTACTTCCTAAAAAAGGATCACTGCGAAGAGTTCTTGAGAGAGAAGTTTTGGAAGATAATGTTATGTGACAACGGCAAAACCAGGGAAATAGCAAGTTTTGGAATGTTTTAGTTGTAGCAATTCTCTGCCGGAAGGTTTTTCGTTCGAGTAAACTGTAAAATCGTACTCAACTTGAAAGAAGAAATTTTTTTTTAAGTTTTTGAAACCATTTGTTGAAATTATCTAAGGACAAAAGATTAACTTAAGTTTGTAGTTACAACTGTAAAACACAGCCGAGTATTACTCGTTATTAAACTTTGAATCGGAAAACAAACTGATTTGGGTTTTTGAATATTCATCGTTCGTCAGTTCAAAGACTTTTCAAACACTCTTCCTTAAACAAAAATTGTTTAAAAAATCTTAGCCTGGCGTTGCCCAAATGATATTTTGATATGTATTGGAAGAGCAACGCACGGTTTTGAAGTAAATTTTCGTTATAAAGTATTGAATAAAACCATCCATTGTATAAATTCAGGTCGTCTAGAGAGGATACTCAGGTTTTGTTAATAGATCAGTAATACGTTATGTGTTGACTGTTGGTTGTTTCTAATGAAAATGTATTGTTGAATCGTAAAATAATAAAACTTCTTCCGTGGTATGCTGTATTGAACTTATACAGTCCCTCGGCTTCCACGAAATTGTCCTCAAAGTCTCTCAATTGCCGTCGTCTCGGCTAAATGTTCACTAAGTCATAACTTGTTAAACCGCTATGTAGATAAAATGCCCGTTATTGATGATTATGAACTTGTTATGTTATCTCCAATCTCTCATGGATAAGAAGACCACCACTCCTGAAGATCTTGACTCTACTGTACATGTAAGTCAATGTTGCCTTCCATTTTAGGCGCCTTGTTTTGCTTTTTATGACAAGATATGTATCTTCTCAGACTTTTGAAAAATTCTTGGAAGCCTTTTCTGTAGCTCGTTATGAAAAGACAGTAAATGATCGGATTCACAGCTGAACTAATATAGCACAAAAAATTTGCACTGAAGATCAGATGTCTTGATTCACACGGTCGGCGAGAAGACCACACAAACGCACTCAAGAACAAATAGATGTTTAGTGGTAACCACGTTGCAAGGAAGACAACAACCACTGTCACCAACATATAAGTTATTTGCCTGTTCTCTGTAGCTCTGCGCTGTGTCGCTTCGGGGGCCAAGTGAAGGTTTCCCTTCTGTCGGTGTAAGGAGATGATTATCGAAGAGTAGAGACTGGCGAGGAGAAGGAACGGTATTATGGTGAAGGCGACAAGAATTATAGTGAACTCAACTTTTATCGCTTCAGCATGGTCAAACGCTGGCTGCCAGCTGTGTACACAGTACGGGGTAGTACCTTTGTGGATAAGTTTGCGGGAATAAAACAGTGAAGAGGGGTAAATTGCCGCGAGGAGCCACGTTAAGACAACTACAATAAAACACACTTTGTTGCTGCGTATGGTTTGTTTCTTCATTGGGAAGACGACGCTGACAAATCTCTCAATCGCAATTATTTCCAGAGTCAAGATAGAAACTATTAATGACGTGTCTGTTGCAAAACTAGTTAACTTACAGGTTATTGATCCCAATACTCCGTCGACCGGCCACAGTCCTCGTGGCAAGTATATTTGCTTTATTCTTCTTGTGTGAGCAAACAATGGCAGAAAAAGATCTGAAATTGCCATGTTTAAAATAAAGTAGTTGACGATCGTTTGCAATTTGCGGGTTCTGTAGATAACAGCTATAATCAGAGAGTTTCCACCAAGCGAGAGGACCAACAGCACAGAGTAAGCTATTGTCTTGATCACTTTGACCAGGGTTGAGTCCAAGAACGGGTCGCAGTCTTGTGGAGAAGAAACAGTTAATAACTTCGGAGTTGGGCTTGTCTAACAAAAAGATTAATTAATAAAATGGTTAGTTGAATGTAACAGCCCCTGACGTTATTGACTGCAAGAATTCATTCACCTATTCCGTTAATACCGGGATAATTGCGTCGCTGCCCGGTTTAAAACAAACAGTGTTCTATACAAGACATGAAGGATCGCTACCATGTTGTTATTAAGACGAAAATAAACTTGGAAAACTACCGGGTGTTATAATTATATGACAGTGGAAATAAGAAGCGGCAAAAGAGCATTTACCTTTTTAAAAGCATTCTTTTAAAAAATATTCCTTAATATCTTTAAAAAGCGCCTTGCTGTTTTTTCGCATGTTGAGTTATGTGTTAAAAAGATACTTATTAAGAAAGAATATAAAATCTGTTGATGAACAATTTTTAAAAATCTCTATACATACTGTATAAAGTTGAAGGTGAAAGTTCGAAACTCTAAATAGTCAAGAAAGACAGCCTCTGTTTGGAGATGAAGGTATAAAGTTTCTAAGTAATTAATTTAATTTTGGAGGCTAAAACTCCTGGTTTGCGAAGTCAATACTGATCGTTTCATCGAGGCGGCATTGCTAATTTCGAAAAAAGTAACATGGTTGGGTACTTTCAAAGAATATTTCTCACTACTCTGGGCCCTTTTTTTGGCCACACGTAGCGTATTCAAATCGAATTTGCCCGTCCACACGAATACAATGGTATCCGGATTCACTGTAGTACATACCACTAAAACGTGCACCAGGCAGGTTGAGAATGAGGTACTAGTATTACTCGTTCGTCCTGGACGAACCCAGAATCGTCGGGAACGAGATTGTCTTTCAGTCGTTTTAACTGTTTTTGGCGACCAATTCGTCTATCAGACGACACGGTCCGCTGTTTCACATATTTGGCGTATACAGTCAAAATAGCTAAACTAACTTGCTACAATTAATACTTAAAATGAGTCCAAGAAGAAGAGCTAGCTCGCGTTTTTCCGTCACATTGGTGAATGGTTCATTGCTTGCTAAGAATTTCTACGTCATCGTATTCAAAAACATCCGGATTCGCCGTCCACACGGTATCGGATTCGTTGCGTATTTATTTTTTTCCACTCTGGAGAGCGAATTCAAAAAGTTGCGGATTCGCTGCCGAATTCGTCGTATCCGTGTGGACGAAAGCCGTATCCGGAAAAAAATGCGGATTCAAAAAAATCCGTTTTCGTGTGGACGTGACTAACTGATCAAAGACAGATTTCCGTTAAAAATACTTTTTTCTGGAAACCGCAACAGCCGTGAATGGTAAACACTAAAGCGAAATTTTCCTTATTGATTATACAGAACGGAAGCAAAACAGTAATTATAATTTCAGTTATGTGGCTGAGTTTATATTTAACGAGCAGGTGCAAAACCTATTACAGAGGTTTAGTTTACATGAAACTGCACGTTTTGGTAGATATCATTCAAGTTACCTCACTAAGGATGATTTGAATTGCACGTTTTGGCAGGTATCATCCATGTTACCTCGCTAAGGATGTTTTTCCAGTAAATACTCAATTTCAGGCCATAGAACCGCTTTCTTAATTAAAGGAGCAATCTCAGAACCACTAATTAAGCACCGACATAAGTTTAAGTTTTTATATTATTTAGGGGTTTCTTTTTATACAAATCTTAAGTTTTTTCTATTTCATGTTTTTATAGACTTTTTCTTTAAGTTAGAGGGCATCACTCACCTCCGCTGTCCTATACATCCTTCTTGTTGGAGAACTATAACATTTTGTTTGTTCCTTTAAACGCTTTAACCCTAGAGACTGTTCTTGTTTATTTCTTGCTGTTAGATTCTAATGGAAATGATTCCAAATTCAATGAAGGATATAATCCAGGTAAAATTGAGACTTCCAACTGGGATTTTAAAGCTCAACCGAAGTGATAAGATCAATCGCCTGTTAATGGACGGCTTCGTAAACTGAAATGATGTCTCAGTGTGTGTTCTGAAGACTGGACTAATGGAACAATATTTAAATTGATTATCTTTAAAAACCACTTAATCATGGCCAGCGAGAAATGCAAATGTTCCTTTGTTTTTTTCAGGCGGGATAGATTGGCTCTGAGGCGGAGCGCCAACGGCGATATCCTTTTAGGGGGGTCTCGGGACATTTAAAGATGTGAGGTGCTGAGCGCCACTTTTTGCATCCTTCGCATATTTCTATTGTGTTTTGCTAACAGCAAAAGAGCTTTCTAGACCTGTTTCCTTTGTTACTTAGCCAGTGTCAAGTCAACTCCATTGGAGTGAAACTGCTATTCTTTTTACAAAGGGCTGAACTGCAGTTATAAGTTTGACAAGCCATATAGTATACAAGGTGCTTGGGTAGTAATTGGATAATACCAGACTTCTTATTTCATATTTTTTTCATTACTGAAAGATTGACAACTAACCAAATTTTGTTGCTCTTTGACTATTTAAATATTTTGAACTTTCGTGCATGTATAAAAGTTGGTGGAAGGGGCATAGTCCCCCCCCCCCTGTTCTGCAGGCCCAAAGAATAAGTCCAAAGAAAAACATGACCGATTAAGCTTCAGTACCCTCAGTCAATGTTATGCTCGTCTTATGGTTTTGTGACTTTTTTTATGTTTAGAAACAAATGAACATGGGTCTTTTTTAGGCAAAAATAAAAGTTAGGGAAGTAGGGTGAGGGTGTGAGTACTTTAAATATGTGTGTGGTGGAAGGGGGTATGTTCGGAGCATTTGGAGCGGTGATTCGGTTGTGGTGCACGGATCTATTTCATGTGGCTGAGGGTTTATGCAAGTTTGTAAAAGTTAAAACAATAATGAGCGTTTGTTAAGTAAATTAGTCTACAATTGGTCATTTCGCAAGAAAGAAGCTTCAATTTCGTTTTAGTGAAAAATCTTACTCAAA
This sequence comes from Parazoanthus darwini, assembly GCA_025403605.1. Taxonomy (NCBI): domain Eukaryota; kingdom Metazoa; phylum Cnidaria; class Anthozoa; order Zoantharia; family Parazoanthidae; genus Parazoanthus; species Parazoanthus darwini. The sequence goes on along the minus strand of JAOBYF010188435.1, from coordinate 1,198 downwards.
ACTTGTTTAGTGAAAGGGATACAAAACAGCTTATGTTATCATGGCTATATAAAACCGCAGAAAAACACATACTCACTAGTGTGTGAACTTTTTCAATATATAAATATACGCACAAAAATAGTAATGAAGTTCAAAACATGTTTCAAGAAAATTTTAAGTTAAATTACACTTTTTAAAAAAAATATGTTTACAGACAACGAATCTCGCCGTTGTTAATTTCCGAACAACGGCGATTTGGGAATTGAACAACGGCGAGCTTTTGGAGGATTGTACTGATATACTATATGCAAACGACAAAAATTAACAGTTTGGAAATGAACAACGGCGAGATTATGGTTTCTGTATTTTAATTTTAAAAGAGAGCAACTAAGCTTAACTTAACTTATAATTTCCTTTAAACTTATTTGAAAGGTCACATTTTCTTTTTGTCGCTCCGTATAGTGAACAATTTACATAATATGCATGTGTATGTTTGTATTTTCCTCACGCAGCTGAATAGTAGCACCTGAACCTATCACCATTTCCAGCCGATTTCTAGTACTCTGGCCGGTTACCACTAGCTAGCCTTGCACGTGTCTACTTGAATTCTGGAGGTTAAAAGGAAGCAGCAGATTATAAAATAACAGAAGACAACTGCAAAAAAGATAACAAGTGTTTTGGTAGCACTAATTTGCTGCAGGGCCGGATACATGTAGTTTTATTTGCAAAAACTGAGCTTCCTCGAGAAAAAACAACACAAGGGTCTTTCAACTTCAAGATCATTGAAGATATTGCAAATATTGACCGTCCCCGTTTCCCGGTTCCCCGGTTGTAGTAATGGTGAAGTGTGATATAATATAAAATGAAGGTGGAAAATACTTGTTTGCGAAAACAAATGATTTTGCATACTACTATAATTTTCGAAACTAATATTCATGTTCATAGGTAGTTGTGTTTTCGGCAAACAATTAATGTAAAAACATAAGGTATATACTTATTCTGGTTCACATTATCTACCAACTTTAAAGTTTTCATTCTGAAACATTAATGTGACCCGTAGCTACTGACACATATAATCGAGCGATCGATATGATTTGTAGTATTTAACAACGGTATTTAACGTCGTTACGCCGAGAGTGGTAGCCCATTCTCCCAAGCCAGTGGCTTATATTTAATCGCTCGACGGCACAGATATTGGCGTGTAAGTCGATTTTGTGAA
>JAOBYF010188324.1:0-10516 GCA_025403605.1 Parazoanthus darwini | reverse complement strand
TGTGGTTAGATTTATTTTCAGAGAAAATCTTGCTCAAGTTTTCTTGCCTCTCGTAGTCTGAATACAGTACGGCATGTGAAAAGCGATTAGTCATGTTTCACAACACAGCAATTTGACTTTGTTGATAAGAAATCACTGACAAATTCTTGTCATAAAAAGACACCAAAGACACCAAGCAAAAGACGCAAAAGACACCAAGCTTTTGTTATAAAAAGGCACCAAAGACGCCATGCTTTGTTAATGTCTTTGTTATGAAAAGCCATCGGACAAAAGAAAGACACCAAAAAGACGCCAAAAAGACGGCAAAAAGACACCAAAAAGACGGCAAAAAGACGCCTTTTGGCGTCTTTTTGAAAAAGACGCAAAAGCGTCTTTTTTCCCTAATACACCTTTTCGCATGGAGGGTCACATATAACGGGTGAAATGGTCCAAAATAAGAATGAAGAATCATTCAGCAACACTTGTTTAGTGTTCTCCAAACTCAGTCCCAGCTATCACCTCCGCCAGCAGAGTTCCATCCACCAGTGCCATTAACAGTAGCACCAGCACTGGATTCATTACTGTTCCATTCTCCCACATTCCATGATCCACCGCCGCTATCACCACCATCATCTCTTCTCCCTCTACCAGCACCATACTGTAAATTTCAAGGAACAAAAATGAAGTTAAGTATATTTCCTCTACTACAAGAAAAAATCTAAAATATTTTCAAGATTCATATTTAGCTAAATATTTCTCCATTCCTCAAACCTTGAATAACAAGCTACCAACCCTGTACACAAACATTTTTATCACCTGTCAAAAATTTCAAGAATTTTTTCTACCCAGTATACACCATAGATAATGAAAGGTCCCCAATCATAGTTGGATATGTCACACTGCAAATGTATCAAACTGACCAGCCTACAAACCTGTTTTCTTGTATCCCTGGAGCCAAACCGCCCACCAGCTGGACCGTAGTCAGTTCCAACTGCACCCTCAGCACACTCTTCTAACCACTCTGGGACATCCTGGAATGACTACAACATCCAAAAAAATTACCTTGTGAGACATCGGGCAGTTTCAGATACTTTTGAACTAGTTATGCAGCTAGTGATATCCTATGAAATTCAGGGGAGTCAGGATTGCCGAGTGGTTAGCACTTTGTCTCCCACTTCCGGGACCCAGGATTGAACCCTGGGCTTCATATGTGGACTGAGATTTTTCGATCTCCTTCTGACTACAAGAGTTTTTCTTCGGGTCTTCAGTTTTCCTCCCTCCACAAAATCGACTTTCATGCCAAGATCTGTGCCATCGAGTAATTAAACACAAGCCACTGGCTAAGGAGAATGGGCAACCACTCCCAACGCAACGACGTAAAATAAAGTTAGTAGTTAGACAAATTATATGGAGGTTTTACCAATTTACCAGATTTTTCAGCTGGCTTGGTGTCCAACAAGATTTATAAGCACTGTTGTTTGGGTAAAGAAGACAAAAAAAAAGAATTTCTAAACAAAATATTAATGACAAAACTATCTATAAAATAAAAAAAACAAAACTCAAATACTTAAAAGAACTGTGCAAACCCCAATCACATGATATCCTTTTTTCAATACTTAAACCAAACTGCCATTCTTGAAAGAACACACTCATCTGCACCCCCCTCCCCCTTTATCTGATTTTTTCAAAGAACTCTTTGTATACGGGTATGCTTGTGAAAATGGTAGAAGCTACGAACAGCTTCTACCGACAAGTTCCACTTTTCATCAAGAAATTTTGAGCAACATTCACCAAAATCAAAGCATTTGAGCTTTAGTAAAACAGCCAACTTACATCAGAAAGTACTTTAACAAGGCCTCGAGCAATCTTTTCGTCCCTACTTCTCTGAAAGAAGCTTGTTGCTTTTCCTTTGTGTCCAATACGGCCTGTTCGGCCAATCCTGTGTACATACTCGTCAATTTCCATTGGTAGATCATAGTTTATAACATGTTTGACATCGTTGATATCAAGTCCTCGAGCTGCAACATTTGTTGCAATTAAAACAGGGCATCGCCCTTTCCTGAAATCCTCCAAGGCTTCTTCACGTTCTCTCTGCTGCCGGTCCCTAATGAAAGAAATTACAATTTCAGCTAATAAGTGATCAACACCAATATCCCTCAATGTGCAATTGTTTCTCAAATGCGATTGGATTTTGGTAGGGAATTTTTAAAAAAAATGGAAAGAAATTCTACCCAACAGACTATCAGCAATTTTGAAGAGAACAAATGATTACTTTAAAGATAGTTTACTTCTCTAGCAAAACAAAAACTTACATTATTCTTCCCTACTTATCTAGCAACACAAGGAAGTACCAAAATTTCAAAATGATGTCAAACCCACAAAAATCCCCTAACCTCCAAGTCATTTCCATATCTCAGCCCCCCTTAAGGGAAGGGATTTTTATTTGTCTTAGATCATTGTGATTTTCCCCCAAACTATCTAGTACCATGAAACTGATCCAAAAACATAGCAACTGCAGTATTTAGCAGACTCCTTACCCATGAATAGAGGTTGTTGGGAAACCTTCCTGGCTAAGCAAGCTTGCCAAGAAATCTGCCGAGCGCTTAGATTCAACGAAAACTAGTGTCCTGTCAGTACCTGCAATGGAAAACAAAGATTTATTTTGGCCTTGATAAGAATCTCTTGAATACAAGACAGATTTTGTCAGTATATCGAGTATTCTGGACAGTAAAAGGTTGTGAGCATTGCCCTTGTCAGAGCAATCTAATTCCCCTTTCTTGAAATAAGGAGTCAGTTCTAGTTCATCTAACTATCTGCATTTTGTGGTAAATTACTATTTACAAAAAAAAAATAAAGACCATCATGCTGCACTGCTTTTTACCATGCAACAATGCATGCATTCAGACCTGCTTTTCCAATTAAAATCTCACATTGCTTCTCTCAGTCTAGATTACCTTGTCAAATGGTCTACATTTTATGGCAACAACCACCAGAACATCTCCTTCCCTTCAACATTAACTTTTCTAGCAGCTCCTAAACAGGGCAGCATACATTATTTCTTTGGACTTCAGTTCTGACGTTTTCAAACATAAACAACTCAAATGGTATCTTCACCCTATTCTTTAAAGGCCCAGATCGCATGCCCACCATTTTTTGCATTATTTTTTATCAAATTATTCAAAGTAAAAATGACTGTAGTGATTCATAACTAAATTTAAGGTTTTTTTAAAAACTAACTTAGCGTATTGACCAAGCAAGCGCCCACTAGGTCAACTATGGGACATAATTGTCAGATCTCAATTCTATATTGCAATCCTTACCTAGTGAATATTTCCAACTATGTAAAACTAAAAATACAAATAAGATGATACTCTGGTCTGAGTGTTCAGCCATCAACACTGCATGTTAAAACCTTAATCTATGTTTAACATGTAACCCTTCACCTAGTATAAAATAGCACCACAAACACATCACAGCCTAAATCATTCAATACGTCTATTTATCTTTAGTTACCTGCATTGCTTAGTATATCTGTAAGCTTGTCCCTCTTGTCAAACTCAGACACCTCGACCATTTCCTGCTCAATGTCAGAGGTTGTTCCTCCCACCCTACCCACCGTCAAGAAGATGTAGTCATTGAGGAAATCACCAGCAAGTCTTTGGATTTCTTCTGGGAATGTTGCACTGAACATTAATGTCTGTCTCTCCGATTTGTCTGGCATTCCCATCGTCTCCACCAGCTTTCTTATTGCAGGCTCAAAACCCATGTCCAACATTCTATCGGCTTCATCGAGAATGAGGTATTTGACTTCTTTCAGGGAAACCTAGAGTTTAAGAACACAAATCTTAAAACAAAACACCAACAACACCAACATTCATTATCAAAAATAAAACAACCCAGCTTACAAGATGTCGAGGTAAGTAACCATCTGCACTCGAGGTTGGACTGATTAGTTTGCCTACTCAATCAATCCAAGATACTATGAAAACCAAAAAACGGATATTAAGAAGACTAGGTACAGTTTCTGCTAAACCTTGAATGAAAAAATTCTGCCACATAACAACAAATAAACAAAATTCAGCCTTTTTCGAAATCATAAAAATGAAACTGCATATTTTAAAAAAATAAATACACAGGAAAAATCTGTCACAACCACGGTTCCTGCAACTGGCAACACAAGAAACTTCAGACACTTCAAGACTTTGTAGGGACCAAAACTTGACAATTTATGAACTAATTTCCCTCCAAATCAATCTATAGAAAAAACCATTTGTGTTTAAAAAAATGGCCACAAGGAACTTCAAAATAACACCAGTAGAAGAAACAGTGAGATTTCTCTTGAAGAGTCTTTTAAGTCCTGAAGTAACAACCTTGCCTTTAAAACCTTTCAAATTTTTAAATTTTAAAAAATACTTTTGAAGGATCTGCAGGGAACCCTGTTTACTTGGTCACATTACCTTTTGTCGTTCAACAAAATCAAGAAGCCTCCCTGGGGTTGCAACCAGCAAGTGGCAGCCATTATTAATCTGTCGGAGCTGGTGCATAACACTAACCCCTCCATAACACACTACAGCTCTTAGCATGGTACCATGGGAGAACTTGCGAGCCTCCAGATAGATCTGATTGGCAAGTTCCCTTGTTGGGGCCACACAGACAGCCTGTGGGGCTTGAACATCCGAGAACTGGCTGCCACTGAGTCCATTACTCATCATGCCAGTCATCACTGGCAGCAGGAAAGCAGCCTGGGAGAAATGACAAGAACAGGTTTACACAAGGGTCAAAAAAAAGCAACACTGTCAGTGGCTCCGGCAACATGTAAGATTTTTTAACCCTTTGTTACAGCAAGGATTTACCAGTAATCAAATTTTTTATGTTATTCACACCAGACCAATTTAATTTTTAATAGCACAGATCTGGCCAACCTGTTTCGACAAAAAGCAGGAAAAAAATAAAAAAGCACTGTGATTTTTAAAAAAAATCTGAAATCTGTCAGAGCCCCTTAACACAGTTTCTAATTAAGTTAACTTTATGTTTGCAACTCATACAATAGAGTTATTTTGATTCTTTGCACCTAACAACTAGATTTTACTATTTCAATACATTTCCATCAGAAGGGATGCATTAGAAAACATGGAAATTGTTTATATTTTCGTTTTTGTCCAACTGACTAACCCTTCACATTAGCATTTACATCTACAAAAAAACATGGTGACAAATGGGACTGTCCATGCGAAAACCTCTATAAATGCACTTGATCACAAACGCGTTCGAGCAATTAAAAACAAAGGAAAAAACGAACCCAGCTTCATTTAGCTGCGTGTGCGTTTTTAACTGAATGAATTTTTGGTTTGAACGCATTTTTGTTGAACTCGCTCGCACAGGTTTTAAACAAGCAAAGCTCTGCACCTACAGGAAACTTGCATTTGCACCAATCCCTGTTTGTATTGAAACGAAGCCTCGGTTTTCAAATGACAAAATGCTATTCTTAACGAGCACAAATTCATTCTTGGATCATAGGAAACAATAATTTGAACTGGTAAGAATTACTGACGGTGAACTTTCACAGAAATCAACAGGCCAGTAATAAATGAAACTTGAGCAAAACCAAAACACGCTCGAAACACTTGGCGAAATGTCACGGTTCTTTAGTGTGTTTCGTTCGCAATACTTTTCTAAATTGTCATCGGTAGCTCGTGGCAAATTTTAAAAAAAGGACAAGGGCATGGAAATGATATATGTAAAGGAGTACAATTCTTCTTCAGTCATGGATCCAGTTTACAGAATCCAAGTTGTTGCTTTGGAGGTTGGAGCAACAGTTGAATTTTGACTGCAAATTTTTGCAGACATCAGTAGTCGCGCCCGCAAATTGGAAAGAGACAACATCTTGTGACTGTGATTCTCACGAATGTTTAGAAAAAAATAAAAAATTCTTGTGCACGGAACTTCATGGTTGCTTCAATGCTCAAGTTATATAATACTAACAGCTGAAATCTTTAAAAAATTGACATGTAAGGGGATCGGGGCGCGAAGATATCTTAAAAACTCCCGAACTTATTAATTTTAGTCTTAGTCTTCCGGCATCCGCAGGATCTTTGGTCAGTGTGCATGTTTATCTGCGAGTGTTATACAATTAAAGCCATACTGCACTGTTCTGATCCGAAAATTCAAGTGAATGCCCTTCAACGAAATTTCAAAATCAAATGAAATTCCTGTATCCGCAGCATGCAGCCATAAAAAAGGTTGAAAGCTCAACTATAATAACTGCAACTGACAAGTCGCTGGCGAAGGCAACTGAACAAAATTTATGTTGGTCCGATAGCCATCTATTATAGCAATTTACATGCAGTAATCAAAGCAAAATATTATAGTTTTGAATGTAAACACGGAAGAATCGGACGAAACACAGTAAACTAGCAAAACAGCCTCTATTTTGAAACTCGATGAAGCAAGGCGATTTACAGACCATCAACTGAAACCAACAATCAGTATAACATGTAAACAATCCAAACATGCACAGCACGCAACTTCATTATACATGTAAAAGTTACAAACAGGCAATTAATGCTCCGGCTCACCGAAATGATCAGCAACAGTTAAACTTGCAAACCTAAAACTCGACTCTGTAAGTGTAAAATAAATTTGAAAACTTAACTTGGCCAGGCGAGGTATACACAACAAAACTAATTAATGCAACTTCTGAGTTCTAGTGACTCGTATCGATGCAAGTTTCATTAGAAATAAATCAGTGATCAACAATAGTTACAAATCCTTTGCCTTTGGCTTTGAATTGCCTTGGTATAATCACAACTTGCAAACACGATGAGCATTCAAATTGTTCTGGCTTGATTCTAAACCAAATTCACCAAAATCACTGAATTGTGAAACATGACAATTTGACAAGCGACTGATGGAAGAGAGGTAAACTGCAAAGGGCTGCTTTCGTGTGCATGCATCACGCTTGCTTTGATTGTATGCTGAATCAAACTGTATTTCGAAAAAAGCACTGAAAGACAAGAAAAGAACAAAAAAGACACTGAAAAGAACAATTCCTCCCCCTTACAAAATTGCGGTTCGGGGCCCTCCCTTTTCGAAATTTCTGGATCCGTCCCTGAATTGAACGTAAGAGTTAAACTAATCCTTTCTTTTGCTTTTCCCCTATTCAAGATCTGTACACGTATGCAACTAATGAAGAAGTGAGGAACTCCATTGCTTTTGTGGACAACACAACGAAAACATATTATGGTGAGGGTGGCAGCCATGATATCAATGACGTAGATGATATCTGTCAAATGGAACCATCTGCGCCTATGTATGTTGTTCTTGAGCCCGAGGAAAGAGAAGAAAACAACGAAAGGTTGAAAACGTCAGAAATTACTGATCAGCTCACTGGTGTGAGCTATTTTTGCGAAGGCACTGAGGCAAGGAGTGATGACGAAATAACTAAAACAATGGAACTTTTTAATGAAAGTTGCGAACCCTGTTTTCGTGAAGAAAACTGCTTTAAAGAAAACAATCTTGCAACCAATACAGAAGTAATTACAAATGGACACTATCGCCAGGACAATAAACGTGGAACATCAAATATACCTGCGTCCGCGGCCCGATCGTATGCGAGCGTCGATGACTCGGATCACTGTGAGCATGACTCAAAGTCACAGCTAAAGTTTGACATGGAGGCTAACTTATATGAACCGCTTATTCAAGATGATCTTGCCAAGTACTATACCATTCAAAAGTCACAATTGCAGTGCACATGATGTTCTATACAAACCCATGTATAATTTAAAGCTATTCATTCATTAAGGCAGTGACATAATGTATCGTAGGAATCAAAGTTTAGGTTATTCTGGTTAATATATGTATTGACCTGGTCAGTAGATCGTTTGATAGCTCTTGTATTTTAGCACAGATGGTTACTCTCTTCTTCCTCTTATTTCTCTTAACTTACCAGTTTATTTTTCTCTGCATAAAGAGGGCACTACAGATGCCGAAACGTCAGGAAGAGAAACAAATGTAAAACATACTAGTAAGTGAAAAAAAAGAGAAATAAGTCAGACAGTAGATCAAGATCAATAAAAGATGGTATTTCTACTAATAGTGATATTGTACACTAACCAAGTATACTGATAAAAAGAAGGCGACAAGTCAACAAACTTTAAAAGATACAACTACGTAAGGAAAACAGAATCGGAAACTGAACGGAAAAGTTGTAGAATGATAACTCAGCTATCTTGTAATGCTCAATCACGTTTTCCTATTGCATAAGAAACTTTTCGTAAGGTTATCAAACCCAGCAAACGGACCTAGATGCTCCTTTTGGCCAGGAAGGTGAAACAAGCCAGACTGTATAGTATGAAAAAGGTTGTCAACGTACATATAGGCAGGTGGCGGAAGAGCGGTCACCTCCCTCTTCTGATTATTCAGTTTAAGGGTAACTATGTTTTGCTCAGTTACAACTTCAGAGACAAGCTCTATTTTGATCAATTAAAAGTTTAAAAAAAATACAATTTTAAAAAATAGGGTACTCTACTTTGGGAGAGATTAGTTATTATAGTTTGAATTGATAGAAAAACCAACATTGTCCTATTGTATACTTAGTTGTTTTTGTTTAGTCAAAAGTTCAAGGCCGTGGTAGCAAAACTAAAAGCATCTGAAGCTTGACGCACCTTTGTCAGTAGCACATTTACCGTTTTCTACTCTGTTCAAGCGTACAATACAACACAACACCATACATTACGAAGCGATGCGATAATATATCCATTACAATTTAATACAATACAATACAACACAACACAACACAACACAACACAAAACATTACAAAACATTACTTAAAAAGAGCCTTCAACTAATTGTGGCCCACATTTTCTATAACTATATATACAGCATATTTACAATAAACTATACAAATATCAAAAGAGATAAAATAAACATGTGTAAGCTTGCAATAAGTTAACATTATGCAAGTTTTTAAGCTGGGAAACAAGGAAACGCAAAGTAATATCATACGAATATTCCATCGGGATTTGGCTTTGATTTTTAGCTATCTTCGTCCCTTAAGATGTTCAGGATTTTAGTCGTTGCTCACTCAGTAAAAGACCAGTTCAACACTCACAAGCAAATGGAATCACCATGCAACCGTGTAATATGCTCGACTATTATCTGACAGATGAACTGTTCAGTTCTCTTCACCTGGGAATAACGGACCCTACTGCGGTCAGGTATGCTATTGCAGAAACAATAAAAATATTTGGTTGAGCTAGCTATTACAAGTGAGTCAGCTGTCTTTAAGGAGCGTGCTGAACTCCATCCTTCTCGCGTGTTTTCTGACAAACAACTTAACAGCCTCATCCAGGTCAGCTTCCGCTGAATAGCAGATGTGAAAATGAGCCAGATGCGATAGCCTGTCTTGACTCACAGTGACCCTGGTAGGGGTGTGGAGGCGTCTTAGTGCACTACATAGCACTGCGCTTACACTCGCAGCTTGTGGCAGGGATGGTACAGCAAATCTGCAATAAACATTTCGAAACATTTCCCGGTCGCACTCCTAAATTGCGTTTGCTGCCGTATCGGACCGGACTATGAACCTTGACATGAGGTCTAACACGAGCCTATCAGACTGAAGTTCTGAAATATTTGATGAAAAACGAACATGTACAAGTGCTTGCTTATAAAACATTTTTAGTGGCACTATGGTGGACAGCATCAACCTCTGAACACACCCAACATATATGTGCAAGACTGCGAAATCGATACGAAACACCTGATCATTCCGCTGGTTTATTTCCAAAACAACAATAATGATAAGAAAACATGAACAAAAATATACGTAGGCCAGATAAAAAAAATACCTGTTTAGCTCCCGACCTCTCTTTTTCTATTTTTTGGTTTTTGAAAACTATATTTATTTTTTCAATTGCTCATGCCGTATACAACTATTTTTTCAAGTATGCACGCACCTTTCTCATTGTATAAAGAAAATATACTTTAACGAGTGCGTCGCGGTCGCAAATGAGAATTAAGGTGGCTCCCAACTGTTTTCCATTTTGCTATGCCACTGAACTTTACGAAAGGCTTTCTCATATATCATGAAGGTTTTTGTTATCTTGTGATGCAAAAGCTTTTCAGCTTGTCAACCCTTGTACTCCCTTTGAAAAAATTTGTTTCCATGGCAACTTGGCAGGACCTGAAATACACCCTATTTTTTGCATTTGACTGCATTTTGCAGAAAAAGGAGCCGGCAAATCTTTATTTTTATTGCATCAACCATGTTCGCTTATCAAGTAGATATTTTAAGGAAAGTTTCAAAAAATTCTGTCAAGGGGGTTTTGTGCAACCTTAACATTTCATAGTATTAAGGAGGCGCCAAAACTTCTTGACAGAATTTGTCAAAACTTTCTTTAAATGCGCTCCTTGGTTGGCAAATGATTTTGACGCAATAAAAAAGGAGGTTCGCCGACTAATTTTTGTGTAAAATGCTGTTAAATGCTAGAAAAAAGGTGTATTAGGGCCCCGTCAAGTTGCCATGGTAACCAAATA
>JAOBYF010188213.1:0-10518 GCA_025403605.1 Parazoanthus darwini | reverse complement strand
CCGATCTAAACTAGGATGAGAAAGAGAGGGTTAATTAACCCTCGAACGTCCAGTGGGGCTTCAAATGGACCCCCCCTCCAAGGTTTTTCCGACCTAAAATATGTAGCTTTAAAGCAATCAAAGTGAAACTTTCAGTACCTGTAGTCCCAACACACCTTTTGACGTTAATTAAATATCGTAATCACTTATAATTTATGTGAAATTAATTATGTACATTGAAGTTTGATTCTGAAAACGGTATTTTTATGACAAAATTTGTTCTAATTTCTGCTTTTCCATTTTATTCCTATTTGAGGCTGAAACTACTATTTTCTACTAAATTCTAGCAAATTTGCTGCACTTTTTCACAAAAACATAATTTTTAAGCCATAGAACTTGTTTTTTAACGTTAACGGTAGCAGTTTGTCTTGAAATAATCGCCTAAATGTAAAAATTGCAAAAGTGACGTCTCAGTAGCTCAAGTGGTATCGCTTCCCGTTGTGTTCGAACGTCTTTGCATGAAACTTGACAAAAAAGTCGCCAAATTTGATGTCATTTTCTTTAAACAATAAGAATACATCGCATAAAAACCAAGTTAGGGAGGGTGAGGGGGGCGATTCCAACCTCGATCCCAGAGCTTTTCTGTAATAAATATTTACGGGGTTGCCCTCTTCCTTTTATGCCTGGATAGGGTCAAATCAGCTCGGCTCAGCTCAGCTCTGTAAATTTCATGGACTATGAAAAAGAGAGTCTGTGCAAGGGATCACAAGAGGTGATCGTAAGTCTTATTGTCATCAAACGACGCAGTTCTTGTTTCCGTGATGAACTAACAGGACTTCCAGTTTCATAACTTCTGTTTATTTATTTATTTATTTATTTTTTTTTTTTTTTTTATAAATTTGCACAACAATTAAAACAGTTTGGGATATTAAAAACGATATTTTACTATCTCTTTGTTTCTTTCATTGCATGTTTTTTGCAAAAGGAAGCAATTAATTTTTACTGAGTTATTTCTTAATTTAAAGTTGCTAACTATCAAACGTCAAGCAAGGATGTCTCAATACAACTAAGCAAAGTATTCCACAGTATTTTTTTTTATCTAGAAAACTACGGTTTGCGTTCTAACTCACTTTATCGAAACACGGGAGAACTTTGTTTGTATGCTTTTTTAGATTCTACAATATCAGTGAATAGATCTGAACGTTTTTGTCTAATTAAGACCATTCATACTTCATTTCTGTTTTCAAATAAAACCAACAAAATCTACCAAAGCTTATATTGACACCTCCGATCGAGAGAATAAAAGAGAGCTTTGCAGTAGCTTTAATTAATCTACCTTACAACCTTTGCAAAGAGGCAGAAACTCTCTTTTCACACCGTTAAGTCTCAAACGGTAGTATTTTCTTAGTACTTTTTTCATATAAGCCATTAGCCATTATCTTTTAACGAAGGATTTTGTTCATATAAATTAACAACCGACAAAACAATCTTGTGCTTGGAGTTAGTTCACGACATACAACTGATGAATAAGTCATATTGCTATTTGCGATGCAAAAACGCAATACAAAAATGAAATGTAATCATCCCAAAAAGCAACTAAAATCACAATTAAGAAAAAAAACCAAATATCTTCTTGGTCTAAAAAAAAATATTAGGACAGATGGGAGCTGCAGACTTTGCTTTTATCAGTAGTATTGAAGCGATTGATAAAACCTCCCTTACAATATGTTTTTGAAATGACTTTTTAATCGGCGTTGTCAAACTGGTTGATGTTATCTTAAAATAAATAAATTTTGGCGATCAATTGATTACTTGGTTTGGCGGAAGGTGCTATCTCCTCAAACTTTTTCGCAAGCAGCAACTTTTGAAACATTTGCGATTAAATTGCAAACGTTCGTCAGTTTGTTTTAGTCTATACAAAGTTAAACATCACCATCAAATTTCATCGCTTTGTTTATGATGCCTTGGAAATTCGCAAAATGAGATGCGAAACATCTCTTCACGTAGTTGAAAAGTTTGCAAGTTATCTAAAATTGAATTCTGTGGTGCAAATATTTATATAACCATGAATGTGGGAGAAAAACATTTCAGTTTCAATTTCTCGATTCCATATATCGTGAATAGAATGGTATCGAAGGCCAAAATCTAAATAGCGGACTGTTCGACTTCAATGAATCCTGGCGCTTTCTCTGATCCCAGTGCAATTTTAATAGCTCTAGCACGGGTCAGAAGGAGCAAAACAAGTCTTCTCATGCATGATAGTATCATCAATAGTGACGAAGGATTTTGGACTCTATCCACAATGCTATGCGCACGCTCTGTTGTGCTAATTTATGGAGGGAGTCGAGAATATCACTTTCCATTTCTACTTACTGAGCATCCTCTTTGTAACAAGTTTTCGGGAATCTAACGATCTGCTCGTCTTAGAAAATATAAACCTGCTCAGATGATATGATGTTCAAGACCAAAAGAAGCTTGTGCGTTGTGAAAAGGAAATTGGATGATATTCTAAATAAAGTTTCATATTCAATTCTCCCTAAAAACAGCACGGCATCAAACATTGAGGTGGTCGGACTTTATCGTTAGCCATTTGTTTTTATGATCGCAAAGTAAAACAACTGTTGTTAATTGGAGCTAAGTCAGGTAGGAGTTGTAGCTCCAAAAACTTATCTGACAGGCCAATTAGAAGCGTAGACAAATGAACCTTCCATGTGTTACTTCACAGCAAAAGGAAGGACGCGTGGTCAGATTTGCGGCAGAACTTGTTTCAAATTCAGAAACACCAAGGTTCAAATCAGCTAAAAGACGCTGTACTAGAGGGGCCGGATTCACTTTCTAGCTGTATATATATGTGGCGAAACTCCCTGGTGAATTTGCCGAGGAGGGACGTGGAGGGGAGGAGGGAAGGGATGATCCCTACGATACCGGCCGAGGCTATTGGCATCTTATTCAGATTTAGAGATACTGTATATTTCTCTACGGTATTTTGCAAATAAGCAAAAGTTGCCCATGTCACGCCCGGTTAAACCACAGTCGTCAGTGCCGACTTTTCATTTTTCGTATAGAAACCGTCCTATAGTTCGACAGAAGATTATTATTCACAATTTACATCTTCATTTCACACTGATAATTGCTTTTATGATAATCTTCAGAAAGGTAAATAACAGCTGCCATCTCTCCAACTTTATCTAAATTAGCCAAAAGAGAATACACTGTTATTTATTAAGGCACTATGAATATGGCGCCGTAATTTCGTTTTATTGAGAGGTATGAACAAATGTAAATCCAGGTAAAGTCAATCGGAGAAAGAGTAAAACCCCTTTTTCTCAGAGTGTATATAGCGCTGTTGCTGTCGGCGTTTTTGAAATATTAGAACTTTTGGCGTTCTCGTAATGTCATTTAAATCCGATTTCGTGTGGTGCGAAAAATACGTATTTGCACAGTACTAAAGGAAATCTTAAATTTCGTGCTTTCGGTTATCATAATAGTACAATTTTAGTTTCTTATCACTAAAAACCTGTCTTTAATTATATTGCTCCAAAAATAAAAATTTCCATAAAAGTTATAAAAGAAGCGTATATTTTCACATAGATATTTTCACACGAGCATTTAACAGTTTCTAACTAAAATACAAACATTGTTTTAATAGAAAACGGAGATGGGCTTTTATTGCGGGCTCTTGTTTACCTTCTAAAAACTAGAACTATAAAATATGTATAATTTAAAAACCATCCCTTGTTCTTTTTGCTGTTATTATTCCTAGGTTTCGATCAATTAACTTTTGCGTGTAGCAAAAGGAATGAGGTTGTTACAGATTTCGTCGAGACTACCTGACGGCAAGCCTGATCATGCAAATTCAACGACATGTAATTTTGTTCACATTTCAAATGTTACTTCTGTTAGAGGTGTAACTTGTTTAGACGTTTAAAAAAAGACGTTCCAAAATTATTGTTCGATATTCCCTAGCAACGTTAACCACGAACGAATGGTCCAAATGCAATATCTGTTTCTAGAATTTATTTACTTATCTTGTTCTGGATTAGAAGATGCGCTGTCTGGAAACAGTTTGATACTTGTTTACAATATAACAGAATTATCATATCGACAACAGTCTTAACATTTACATTTACGGTATGATATTTAGCTATATCTCTAAATCTTAGGGACACCGTTTATTCTTAAACATAAACACATTTTTATAAGAAAAACTTTATAAGATAAACGAGGCTCAGATTAGGCAAAATTTAAAAAAAAAACAGTTTAAGAACAAGCTGAGGCTCGGGCTCGATCGCTATAGCTATTCTTTTTAAAGGCTCAGTGAATCCATAATAAATCTGCGGGGATGAATTGATAAAAAATACACCCGCCAAGCAAATCATTTTCAAATACACGTATAGCAGTATCTTAACCTTAGTTTTATTCGATTTCAACCACATATAGAAATAAAAACAATTTAAGAACAATTCGAAGCTAAAATCGCCAAAAATTAAGAACAGCGAACCTCGGCAAAGTTTAGTTGTTCTTATATAAAAAAGCGTGTTTATGTTTTGTAGAGGCAGTCTCAATGTTTGAGCCTTGTTAGATAATGAAGCTTAGAGGTACTTCTCTATCCTGCTGACAATTTTATCACCTGCTAGATAATGTATTATGGTATCATCAACTGAAATTGGTTGGTTCTAGCTGTGAGATAAAACGAACTGGTTCTGTTTTCATAAATTTTTAAACAATCGCAAACAACACTGACTGTTCCTAGTACAAAACAATGTAACGGGATTCCCATATAAATTCATAATGTCAAAGCGGGTGAGTGTAAAATGTTTTGAGCGGCAAAGACGCAAGCTTTAAGGGGTTTTAGATGAATTTACCTCACAACACTTTGAACTTTGGAGGATAACACTTAAAGTCATATTTAACTTTTAAGGAGAGGGGGTTCGCTCAAACCCTGATCAAGTCTGTAGCTTATAAATGCTGCTGACCACTAGTTGTACTTGGTAAATAGTTTTCGTATTCTCACTCGTTTTTTGACTGTCTTTTTGATTGGGCTGAGGCTGGATTTTCTCAGCTTTTGCACGATCTCAGCTTTGATTTTTTTTCAAATTATCATATGTATAAAAAAATGGTACATTTACATTGCGCCTTTTTCCAAGCTGACAGCTGAGAAAACTCTAGCGGTTAAGAAGGTCAACCAAATGTTTAACCATCGTCATGCATGCAGTCTATAGGGATTGAACCCAGGTCTTCAGGGCTGAGTGGCAGAGATACTATTAATGCTATTAACCCCTCCACTGGCTAATAAAATACATTCAAAGGCTGTTCCCAACACCGAACTTAGTTCATTTATATATCTGAATACTTTGTTATCTCCTGTTTACCAAAACCAAAAGTGAAATTATGTGCGCTGCGCTCTAACCATAATTAGTAACGGTTGTTCGTTCCATTTTCAAAATGCATACAGGAACAAGCATTTTTATCTTCGCCTCAGCCTGAGATGTTTTCTTAAACATATTCTTTTTTTTTGGTATTTTTCGAAATTAACGTTCTTGTAAAAAGGTTCTTTCATAAAAAGGTGCGCAATGCAACCATGATACATTTGGTTACATGGTAGTTTTTGTCAAGCTTATCAAGACATTACTTAAAAGTTACCCACAAGAAACCCATTGCTAATGTGAAAGATTATGTCGCAGCAAGTAAATGCTCTCTTGGCTGATAACACCATCACTAACAAGTTTATCATTTATCGACGTTTTGGAAAACTGTTTGGGTACAACACGATAAGGTTTATAAGATAGCCTTACAACTCCAAGTGTGAACAAAACATCGATTATGCTAATGACGGCCATGTGTTCTTCTCTATCCGTTTGATGGTGTTATATCTTGAGTTTACATTAGTTTGTGTTCTCAAAACGTTTCTGAAACTTCAGTTCTCTCCTCCTCCTCCTCCTCCTCCTCAACAACAGCAACAACAATAACAACAGCAAAACTTTACTGTACCCTACACTAAATGTTACATGCCACTAACAATAAGGGGCACTAGCTTCCAAGCTTCTCATGTGTATCAATCAATTGTGTGGTACGTATCTTTCATGAAACGAATTGAGAAGAACACACAAAAGTTAGTATACGAAAAACAGTTTATACATGCCGAGATACAAAACCTAGCAAGATTATTCTATTGAAAACACTGAAGTGGCGCCGCACCAACTCGATTTCCAGGCTTTTTAAACTGTATTAAAGATTTAAAAGTTGAACGATATTCTCTGTTGTTTGCGGCGTATATGCCAGGGTTAAACGCACTGTTAACAGTTGCAAACATCACTGCCCCGGCGTAGATATAAGAGTTGACCGCATGTTTGTGAGCAACTTCTAATAACATTATGATGAAAAGCGGCGACCAACATATCAGGAAAGTTCCAAGTACAATCGACACCATCTTTGCTGCTTTTGCTTCCTTGATCATGTCAAAATTTCTTGGTTTCTTGTGATTTTGTAAAACACTGTTAATCGCGTTTGCAATCAATGATGTATGATATCTTGCTGTTTTGAAGATTTTGTAATACGCAACAAGCATGAAAATGGATGGGATCAAGGCTACAATACACACAGTCAGGATGTAATTGCTGTCCAAGTTTAGCGGAACTTGACAGTAAAGGCCCTTGCCTTTTCGCTTGTTAGTAGTTCTCCATCCCATATAAGGAATAAAGCCAAAAAATATGGAGAAGAACCAAACGAAAGCAATTATCATGGCTGTTTTTCTGTTTGTCATCAGTGCTTTGTACCTCAGCGGCACTATGATTGCAATATACCGATCCAAGCTGATGGCGCTTAAGTTGGCTATGGAATTGAACAACAGCGAAATGGCCAGGGAGATGGTGAAGTGGCACGCTTGTTCTCCTCCATTGTTCGACATCGTAGGACCTTCGAGATTTGACACAATTATCATTGGCACCACCAGCAAAGCGATCATCAAATCCCCCGTTGCCAGACTAGTAATATAAGCACCCGTAATCGTTTGAAGTCGGCGGTTCAAAGCAACCGACAAAATGACGAGCGAGTTGCCTGCGAGTATTACAAGAGCTAAAACAGCGATGCTGAGACTTAGTAGTACCACGTGAAGTTCTGGATCACTTGCCGAGTTGTCGTTCAAGTCTTGTGTGTTGTTCGAGTACTTGTTGTCAAGATCCATTCTTTCCAACTACCATTGATGAGAACAAACGTGTTATTTCTTACTAAGTTTTAGGCGGCTTTCTTTTGTTTTGCCTTTTCTTGCCGGAATTTCATTAACCTGAGGATATATTAAGTTCTAACTGATCTCAATTCTACTGAAACTTGATAAAACTCCAGTCAAGAAATATAATTATACATTTGCCTAAAAAATAAGAAGGAAAAAACAACTTTGTACCTTGTTCATCTAGTGTGTCAGATATAAACCTACGGATAATCTGAATAAAGAAATGTGTTGGCTTACTTGTGAATCCGTCCGGTTTTAGCTGTTTATCGACACGATATCCGTCTATAAATTGACATTTACAAAATTAGCAAGAATGAGTTCGACAACTGAACGAAACGAATAGCGCGTTTGAAATGCACGGGTTGTACAATATGTTTCCGCGCCTGATTATTGATTCCCAGAGAAAAGTCAAGTTTGATTTGCGCTTCCCAACTTCATTATTGTTTGCTTTCTGTCTGGCCAATTTTGCCACGGGTTTTCTTCGCTCACTGTTGAATACGCTCGATGCTCGTAAATTCAGTCAACTTGTTTTGAGTTTCTGTTTGGTCTCCCTTCGTGTTACACCAAGATTCCACTTTTGTGCTATCCAGAAATGATATGAATCTAAGCAAGAAAACCTTTTGGTGAGTATATTATCTCTTGATAACTTTCTGCCAATAGTATGAGCTTTCATAACGAGCAGTAGGCTATTCGGTTGACATTTATATGCAAATTATATCAATAAGATTATCTGGCGTTATTAAAGACTTTTTCAAGTTCCAAAATAAAGTTCCGGCTCAGTTTCTAGTTTGCATGGATTTGGGTTTCTTTTCGAAAAGATTATTTGGTACTACATCTATAAATAAATTTCAACTTCAAAATGGTACAAAAGTCACTTAAATTCAAATTTGTTTTAAATCTTAAGCCAAGTTTTACTTATAGAGACTGCAGGTGAAGTAGATTTCCTATTTTCTTGCATAGTTGACAGTTTCGTGGCAGGCTATGTACTAACCGTCAGTAATCAGATCTTTGGGCTTGGCCACCCGAGTATAGGTCATAAAGGTCTTCTTTGTTGACTTTAACAACAATCAAAATATGGTCAGGTAAGGAGAATCCAGATAAATACTAGAACGATGAAGTGTTTTTGTAGTCGTTGTTGTTATGACTTGGTTTTAAGATCAAATTTAAGGCATTCTTATTCAAATTAGAATGCTTCTTGCTTCCTACAGTGTGAAACAGAAGTTTTACTTTCGAAAAGGGTAATTAGGTTTTTTTGTCGCATTTCAAGTATTTCAGGATCTGTTTTCTGTAATTAAAATAGGAAAGACAATCAAAACCACGAATTGGCACTTTCTTGATGCCAATGTATTCTTATTTTGTCAATTTATGCCAACATAATGACATCTCTGAAAGCGAAATATCGTGTTATATTGCCAAGGTTGATTTCATAAAACCTTCATTAATAATGTAGTATAACAGACGAGAGTAAAACTGATAAAGTTCAAAATGTCCCTCAGATCTAGTGTGGTACAATTTTTATGACAATTAGAAAAAAGAGAACAAGAATTCGTAATCAGAAACCTCTTTAGTTAATGAGGTTTTCCTGTAAATCTATTTAGACATCCGTAACTAAAAGTATGAGTGTGTTTTTAAATAATCATCTGATATCCCAATTTTAATTGCGAACAGTCACCTGTCCGTATTTACAGAGTAACGTACAAGAGTCTCATTGACTCCTTTTTCTTGCCTTCATATACCTCCGTCCTTGTTCTTGGCAATAGTTGTGGAGTGTGGTAGTTTGCTGTTTGTCTTTCGCTGCCTATTTATGATTTCCAACACACATCGTCAAATCTTATTGCTCTGCGGAGTCCTGTATTTTTATTCATATTAGTCTACTGTTTACTTGTGATCAGCGAGAAAGACGACCTTGAATATCCGTTGATAATAGGAGAAGAAAATCTTCTCTTGTTTTATAAGACGATTTTAAGTTTGTTACCGGCAATCAATGTTACTTCTGGTGTGATTAAACACAAAACTACGACACGAGTACTTTTCTCACAATTATAAAGTAAATTATGTTTCTAATACTTATTTTAGACCGTTTTAATAAAATTAGCTTCATGCATTTTAACCTTTATAGTTTAATGTTACACGAGCCCAGAAGCTGGGACGTTATTTTAAAAAGAACGGGTAACAGGGAAATGGCATTGGAACATGCAGCAATGCTTGACGTTTTTTTAAATATTCAAGAAGAGTTTGTAGATTCTCACACCTTTAAATACGTATTGACCGTTCCCCGACTCATATTGACCGTTGCCCGTTCCCGCTTTTGGTAACGTCCTAGAAGCTGGAAACTTTAAACAAAATCGCGTCTAAATATAGGTATTGTAACTACATTGTATTGTATTACATACCCGTTCCGCGGCTATTCAAATTACCAAGCTTTCGTACGCGTTACTGTGGCCCGTCTGTACAATCTTGTTTTTGGCGCAAATGCTCATCACAGCTGGTCGGGAGTTACCCGAAAAAAACAATATGCTACACAAGGTATGGATGGCAGAGTTCTATTCTGCAAAGATTTACGAAACTTCCAATTAAACTTGAAATATTGAAATATTCTCAGCGAGACAACTTTGTTCGATTTTATTGGGCAGATGAGAGCAGCGCATGAACAAGCGAAGAGCGACACAAAACTGAAATCGTGCAAGACATTGTGTGTCTCTGAAAATGTTTACAGTCTTTATCAAACATTGTTTGAAGAAATACTGCTTTTGACGACAGAAATTACGGTTTAGTAAACTCGATTGCTGTTTCGTATCACAGCAAATCAGGGACATCATTAAAACAATGATGTAGAGTATAGTTGTTAGTGTGTGCAAAGCTTGAAAGATTATGTACTGCAGGTAATCGAGTTGTGCGGATTTGTATTGTTGATAGGACAAAACGTAACCTTACGATTACGGGGGCATGGAGGCGAGAAAGACCGATCCGGTCCTTCTAAACATGTTCTAAGAACTCACTATGAAACTTTCTGGATCTTTCAAACAATTATCTGCGGACATTTTAATTAAGCATCAATTGTGGCTATGGAGTTTTTGTTGTTGCATTTTAATGATTTACACTTTTCTCTAAATATTATGTTTTAATTTAAAATGATTGAGTTTTATGATCAAGTTTGAGATACACATGCATAGTTTCAAGCCAATCGATAATTAATTAGTTAAATTAAGGGATTAGTAAAATTCTTCTCCTCCTATGACAGAAGGGTGAAAAATACCATCCGAGGGAGAGGGTTAACCCTATTTGACATGGGCTTTTGGAGGCTGTTCTGT
>JAOBYF010188102.1:0-10518 GCA_025403605.1 Parazoanthus darwini | reverse complement strand
TTATTTGAAAAAGATGAAACTACGACAGCTTAACTCTCGGATAAAGACAAGGAAAAGCCCATTTTATCGGTTTAAAAGCTCTAAGAAACACCAGTGCACTGATATGAGACTCGAGCAATAGTTCAACGGGATAAGCAGAAGAAGATTAATTCATCACAAGAACTCGAACATGCCAATGAATTTCCTTTGTCGGTCGATGATTTGAAGAAACTATTTCACTCATTGAGGGCACCAATGGTGACGGAGGTGTAGAAAGGAATGAGTAATAAAAATATAAATATCTAAGCTGAAAGTTTACTCATCACTCGAATTTCGAATAGCGAAATTCGATCTTTGTTGCAGGCTGCACAAAAACGTTGCAACGTGTAACACTTCGAAGTTGCGAGACCTGCTGCACAAAAATTGCAGCGTGTAACAGCGCCTTCACCGAGCTGTCGATACATATACTTTTTGGTATTGTAGGAACTAATTGAAAACATGAGATTGTATTTTACTTTCTTAATGCACACTTACTGGCCGGCATGATATTGGGCCCGTCGTATACCGTAACTGGTACGTTATTTTCTCATCCTGACTGCTATTTTTCCCTCAATTTTTTTCTTCTCGAGATTTTTGGCTGTTACTCGTCTTCCCTAAACTTTTAAGTTGGAATTTTTATTTATTATTCATTTTCAAAGTTTTTACCCTTAAGATTTTTAGGTCGTTACACGTTTTCTCAAATTTTAACTCGTCGTAATTTTTGGCCGTTACTCGTTTTCCCGTTACTCTGTTACTCGTTACTCTGTTACTCGTTTTAGTAACACCCGCTGCAAAGTTTTCCAAGATAATTTACTAGGCTCCCTCCGAATCGAATAAAATAATATAATATAATATAGGGTATCCCAAGTGCCTGCGCGCGCCGGACGGATACGTCAACATGGCGGCCGTTTGCGAGAGCTTTGCAAAGCAAAACATAAAACAAATGAGAGGAAGAACTTTTCAACGATGTTTTCATTTTGCTCGGCCCTGATACGTTTAACGGTAAATGGTCGATGACTCTTCGAGTTTCACCTTCTATTTTACGATGCAGTCCCTCGCATTGCTTTGGCTTAGGAATATCTGATTATCTCCAGAGCCAATTTTTTTTGAGATCCACTCATCCAGCCGTTTGCCAGCATTTGATTTGTTGAAACCATTACTTCAAAAACTTTTGTTTTGTTTTAAATATATTCTTGTTTCATGTTTATAGATGGATATCAATTCTTTGCAATCACTGGCTTTTGAAGCACTCACTTCCCCAGATCCTATAAGTGGCTATAGTGTGCTGCTGACTGCTTGTGATGAAGGGAACTGTGAAGTCGTAAGGAACATTCTTTCCTTCAGTCCCAGTTTACTGGACATATTAATAGCACTGCAGACTCCAGCCCTGGCATCAGCAGGACCAGCAAATGCAGATAAGAGACCAGTAGACATTGCTAAGGCACTGGGCACTCCTCCTCATCAAGCCATTCAGAAGATGTTAGAGCCACATGTCAGAAATATGGAAAACAATTCCCTCATTCACCTGGCAGCTCGACATGGTACAGTGCATCACATCCGTAAACTCATTGCAAGGGGGGCTGATGTTTGTGGCTCTTCAC
This sequence comes from Parazoanthus darwini, assembly GCA_025403605.1. NCBI lineage: Eukaryota > Metazoa > Cnidaria > Anthozoa > Zoantharia > Parazoanthidae > Parazoanthus > Parazoanthus darwini. The sequence continues at coordinate 8,899 of JAOBYF010188102.1, read as the reverse complement.
ACTATGAAAAGGATGAGTATTCAACTCCTTTGTGCTTGGCGGCCGCTTACAATAAGACTGAAGTTGTGGAAGAGCTTTTTGCTAATGGGGCCAAGCCCCACAAGAGAACTGTATTCAATAGAGGATTTAATGCTGCACACTTTGCAGCTAAAAGTGGGAATACTAAGAATTTGTTGTATCTTCTAGAGAAAGACAACAAATTGAAAAACATTTGCTTTGATAACAGTGGAGTCAGTTTAATGCATCTGGCTGCTTGTGGTGGACACACTAATACTGTAGCAGCTCTGGTAGAGGTTGGGCTGGATGTCAATGGGAAAGTGGAAGATATATCTTCAGACGAAGAGGAAGATTCAGATGCTGCTACAGAATCAGATTATAGTTATGAGGAGTGTGAATCGGAGTATGAGTACATTAAAGACATGTATGATAAGGATTTTGATATCTTTGTAGAGCAAGTCACACCTTTGATGCTAGCTGCAAAAAATGGTAACACTGAAACAGCAGATCTTCTGATCTCTAAGGGAGCAAAAATCCACTTTCGTGATAAGAATAATTGTTCTGCATTATTTTATGCTTGCAATGGAGGGCAATTTCTCATGACACAATTCTTGATTCATCAAGGCTTGGAAGTGAGGAGCTTAGACTCTTGGGGCATGTCACTACTTCATGTAGTGACTGACGTCAAAATTGCAGACTTACTGATCTCTGAGTATGGGCTTGACATTAATGCTTGTGATGGAACTTGGTACAGAAAGACCCCTCTCCATTATGCAGCTGAGTGTGGTGATATTAAATTGGTAGAGCTACTGTTGAAGTATGGTGCCAATGTCAATGCATTAGATGTAGATGGTGAAAATCCACTGGTTACAGCTCTAACCATGAATAACTGCAAAACAGAAATGTTATCACTATTACTTCAAAAGGGAAGTAAATTTGAAATAGAAGATTGTATTTCAAGTGGTTACTATCATTCAAGTAGTGTTGGGCCAGACGTTGCCAAGTTTTTAATCGAGGCTGGTTATAGTGTGAATGCAAAAGACTTTCTTGGGAGAACCTTACTTCATATTGCAGCAGGGTTTAACTTTGAGACCTCAAAACTACTTGTTGAGATGGGTGCAGTTGTAAATGTGCAAGACGGGAGCAGAAGGCTGCCGTTGCATGAAGCTGCTAAAAATAAACAGACAGACACTGTTCGGCTTTTGTTGAAAAGGGGAAGTGATATAGATGTGGGAGATGAGAATGGTGAGTCCCCATTGTTTCTTGCAGTGCAACGGGAGAGTCCAGAGATGGTTACCATTTTGCTGGAAAATACACAGAATATTTATTTGACAAATCAGTGGGGAGATTCTGTGTTGCATGCTGCAGTAGTAGCTGGTAACATAGAAATTGTCCAGTCTCTGTTGAATCATGAATTCTCCAACATTAAAAATGCAGAATGTGACCAGAAAAAAGATATCATTAAGAAATCACTTGTACTTCTGAGAAATAATTTGGGAAACACTGCCCTCCATGAAGCAGTCGAACGAGATCATGTGGAAATCACAGAAATTCTGTTGGCACATGGAAGTGATGTGAATGTTAGAAATGATGCAGGATGGACTGCCCTTCAGTATGCAATGGAGAATGGTTTAGACATAATTACAGGTGTCTTGCAAGAACATGATGCGAACACAGGTGCAGGTCATGGAAGCTCATCTTGCTGCAGTCTGTGACAATGAGTGAGTGACATTGGAGTCAATACAACAACTTTAGGCAGAATAAACTATAACTTTATGGAAGCGAGTGGAAAACTTACAGAGAATTTGCTACAACATGCATTTAAAGCTTTTATAGTTAATTCTGGTTGATTTTTTGCAACAGTCTCAGAATACTGTAAACTACGTGGAGCTTTAGAGCTCAGAGATAATCAGTTTGAAATTTTTTGGCAGTAGCATGTGCCTAGACCCCCTCAGTGCATGTGGATGTCCAAGGAGTAAGTTTGTTTCGGATCTCCCTGAATTTTGTTGAATTTTTCTTCATGGCCCTTAGAGATTACACATCTGCCGCTAGCTGTAAGTTTCAGTGTAGCACTCGTTCTCGTGCAGTGCTTTTTCCACTGCACGAAGAATTAAAACGTGACTTCAAGCAAAGATGTCACAGAAGAGATTTAACCATATATGACGCTTATGAACACCCACACTGAAATCACCAACTGAAAATGTGCGATTGGTAGCAAAGCAAAAGAATTTCATCGCGGAAGGACAACAGAAAACGAAATCCTAGCACATTTATGGAGCAAGATCTCCATTAATATTATGTTACAAAGTGAATTCACTGTTGCTACTTTATAACCAGCATTAAGTTATCGACGAATTAGTTGAATCACTTTGTATTAAATCTGTTACGATTTTGAGTTTTTTGTCATTGAAATCACTAAAAAATCTTAATTAAAATAGATAAAGGCTAAATGTATGTTAAAAAGTTTAAAACTCAAACGTTTCCGACTAAGAAGTCGTCATCAGGAGTGTGGAAGCTTATACAGTGCGCATATAACTATATTTCTTTAGGTTATTCCTGTAGGGAACAGTTGTGCAATAAAGCAATTCACTTATTTATTCAGTGATGGGGTCTTTTGTTTAATGAATTTTTGAGTTTTTTCTTTTCTGTTACTTTTGAATGCCCTGCCGATGTTTTTAAGTACATTCGCAAGACTGTAGTAAAGCTTAAAGAGTAGAAAGAAACTTCGAAGATTCAAACAGCTTTTACTTGACATCATATCTGTTTTGTGCAAAAAGTAAAAACAAACGGGAAAAATTGAGTAACTTCAAGTCGGCCAGTTTCCAAGTTCTCGTATATTTGCTGTATTTCTGCATAACTGGCCTATATAGTCTATGATTGTCAGTCTGTTTGGTTTGACTGACTGCCCACTGCTTGAATGACTGAATATTTGTCCTTTCGTTCATACGAGGTAAAAAGTCAAGGTTTAGACCACTTAAAATAAAAATAAATTGTTTTGCTTATGTAGTAAAATAAAAATAAGTTGTAGTATTGTCTTGTTCATTCGGTTCATTCATTCCTTCACTCGATCAATCTATTTGTCTATAAAAATGTCAAGAGCCAGTTTCTCGCTCGGTCAGTGATATCGCTCTAGTTCCCGGCCGTTTGGACTATTCGCAAGCTGGCTGATCTCGGGCAAGGGTATATGAACTAAACGTAAATCAAAATGAGTGAGAACTAAACAACACTCGAATGATTCCGAGCTTTGACGGGGCCAAAAATATTCGGCGTCTCCGAGGACTTCAAGAGCACTTTTCTAGATACTTGGCTTTGTAGTCAATTTGAATTACTAAATTTTGATATTGAGTCGGGTGTTATTCAAGTAGCCTGTAGCCAAAATATATAAAAGATCTTGAACTGGAAGATATATTTGGCCTGCGTGCGTAGGACTCGCAAGTAAACTTTGTCAAGATATAATTTCAGTCCAATCAGTTAAAAAAATGTTTCGTCACTGACATAATGAAGAGAAAAAAAATGAAAATGAGGTAGTTTTTACCGTATTTCGCTACAAAAAAAACCCTGAAGTTTATCCGACATTGCGACCACCCTGGGGGGAGGGGTGGGGTGTACTCACTCACATATGTACTGTGCCACAGGGCAGGGTTTTCGAACCGTTTGGGTCTGAAAGTGAGAATAGAGTTTAGAATTTGGTCCAAAAGTTGTGCCGTGTGAAGTTTTAATTCGGTTTGGGAAATTGGGACGAAAAAATTTTGAAGGAGGGTGGCGATGAAGCGAAAATACCCCCCACCACCCTCCTTCAAAATCTCCAATACTTTCCAGTTTTGAACTTTTCCAGCTAAAACAGTCTGTTCACAAACAAACGGAGAGATATTGCGAGAGCAGCGTCAACCCCAATCCGTAGGTCCATTAACATAGTTTTGGACGAACTATGTAAAGAGTGCACTTGATTTGAATTGGTGATACTTAAAGTTGCCATAAAGACAGGCGCCACTCCACGTTTCTCATTGTCTAAGTTCCTTCCACAAATTAAGTACTGATCATAATTTCAGTTCTAAAAAAACGGTTCGGAAGCTTGGTTTTATTATTCATAACTCTCAAAAGCGAATGCATGTATACTTGTTTCATCTCGGTAAGTTTTAGAAAGCTTCGCACGCCGCGCCAAAACAAAGTGATCCCGGCAACGGCGGTGGTCTGAACTCTTGAAGACTTAAGACTTGATAAACGTTGTTCTTTGTTGTGTCATAGATTCCTTTGAAAATCGCTGCTGTCTAAATGGTCTAAATGGGTTTTTCTTATCTCGAATGTCAACAACAACTAATACCCAAGTCAAACAAAATAGCGGTTTGTCCAAAAATGGAAATATAGAAGTATAATTTTAAAAAAAATTGGGAAAAGAGGTTACCTTCCAGCTACAGGTATTTGTTACTTGCTTGTTATGAACAGATTTTTGGGTTTTTTGAAATATTATATGTTTTAGATCATTTTAGATCATTTTAAAAAGATGCAATAAATTTATTATTTTAAAGATTGTAATAAAGACAAAGTAAATATCTTGGAAAGTGTTTTAAAAACTTACATTTCCTAGGCCGGCTGCGGAGCTACTTTGAAAGTGGGGCGGGGCTGACTTGTGACTCAAAGTTGGGGGAGGGGGGCCTGAAAACACTTCTTTTCAGTAACAGTTCTCTTTATAATTTTCAAAAAAGTAGGGGTAATTGCTCCCACTGCCCCCACCCCAAATTCCGCGGCCCTTGCATTTATGTACATTTAAATTTAGTAGTTTATAGATGCAGGGCACCTTGGGGTTGCAGTCTTTTACTGATTGGGCCACCCTGTTAAAATAAAAGTTGAATTCAGTCGATACAATTATATCTATTGATAGGTCCATGTTGATAGGTCGTAACGCCGATATACTTCTTTAGTTTATCTCAGGTGTTAATCTAAAAAAATATATTGCAAGACTTTGCTGGTCCAGAATACCTTGTCTGATGAAAAACGAGTTGTCACGCTAACATCGCTCGCTGAATTTGGTCAAAAGTAATTGAACGCTAAAATTACCCAACTTTTGGCGCAACAAACTAGTTGTCTAGTCGAACTTTTTATTTGCTTCTTTTGAAAGGCTTTTGACGTTCACTCAGTTATTATGGGTTTGATATTGATGTTTAAAAATGCTATTAGTATTATCGACTTGGATACAGGCCATTCTGATTACTACATTGGCTGTTGATATTCCTGAGAGTGAGTCTGCACCTTGCGTTATTCACGTGTTCTCAGATGCATCTTTCCTTCCTAATAACGTGAGTTCAAAATCCTCAGTGTTCGACAATTGCTGTTATTTCCGTCGCTTCTGTTACAAACTTGATTGCCGTTGTTGTTGCTGTTGCTGCTGCAATTAGTATTTTTGTTACCGTTGCTACCACCGTAACAACGTAACAGCGGCAGCATACAATCAACAGCAGCAACGGACCGTTGCTGCTGTTGATTGTATGCTGCCGCTGTTACGTTGATCGACAAGGTTGCGGCGTTTCTGATGTTGTTGCTGATGTTGCCGTTGTCGTTGCCTCTACCGATGCTGCTTCTAAGGTCTTGTCGATGTTATTGTCTTGTTGCGGCTACAGCTGCCTTCGCTGTTGATGTTGCTGCTACCACCATCATTTCTGCCGTAACCATCATTTCCATTTCACCGTTTCCCTGTGGCTGTTGTTGCCCCGGGTTGTTGCCTACAGGCGTCGTTGCTGTTCATGCTGCCGTTGCTTTTTCGATTCTCTTGCCTTTGCCTTTGCGGTTGCTACTGTCATTGCCTTACTCTTGCTGTTGTTATTGTTGCTGCCGCTGCCGTTACTGCTGTTGTTGCCAAGCCTTTGAAGTTGTTATTGCTGCTGCTGTTGCCTTTGCTGCATGCTGTTGTTGCCTTGCCATTGGTGTTGTCGTTGCAGCTGTCCACGTTAAGTAGAAAATGGCACTTATAGGGCCTGTATATGGGAGGGGGACTTTAATCAAGGGGGTGCCTAAAACTGGAATATTATTTCTTTAGCAGGTGAATGGTGGTTATGTAACTTAATTTAAAATGACAAGGAGGTGCTTAAAGAATTGAGGGGGGAGGCTCCCAAAAACTTTAGACGCCCGAAGAAGGACTCTGAAAAAAACTGTTGGGCTAGCAAGGGGGCTCAAAAATTTGTATACTTCAAAAACAACACATGACGTAACCATTTTGTAGCTATGTGTCATAGGTGCTTTGGCTTCAAGCATCGGAGTAGAGGTGTGCACTCTGTGGCAATAAATACTCGAGAACTAATCATGTACAACTGGATCTCAAATCTGTCATAGTATAGACCAGGGGGAGCAAAGGAAGTGAAGGGGGAGGGGAAAGGGGCTCTGAAAATTTTCGACTACCAAGGGGGGGTGCTCCTAAAAATTTAAACCGCCAGCAAGGGGGGCTGCTACATTTTTATCTTTCGAGTTGCAATGTCTTCACCCCCATGTCATATTAAATGAACTTTCCCAATGGTTGAGAAATATAACCAGGGGTGGATTTGATGTGGGATTATGGTAATGCATTAGAGTGCTGTTTTCTGCGTCAACTTTTGTTTTAATGCTTATTCACGGCGTAACTCCTTTCCGCAAGGAGTTTGAGATTGGACTAATTGCAAGATATTCGCAGATGTACCACAGAGGAAAGTGACATACAGGAATAGAAACAGTTGGAGTTACACTTGGAAAACGTGTACGGAAGTTTACCACATAAATGACTTCTGTAAATAGAATTTAGCAGGTAGTCAATCTGAAAAAATTAGGAACCACTTTTCAAACGCTAACAGATTTACTGAATTCTTAGAAGTTAGTAAGTGCATGCCTTAAATACTTGCGTGAAAAAGGTTATCAACAGCACGATGTCGCCCAAATACTTCATGCAGTTATCTATAGTTTTACTTAAGATTATAATCGGGCCTGCTTATTTACCTCCGTCACCTCCAGAACTTACTACAGTTCAAAGATTTTGCAGCGATGCTTTAAACCTAAATATATCTCATATCCTACCTGGTAGTCTAGACATTGCAGGTCGCAATATATTCCTACGAGTCTCGACTATTCTTTGTCATACCCCTTTTCAACTGCCACACAACGTTAAGCCCTGTTCTTTACACCTCAGAAACTCACAAAGCCTGCGACCTAAAACCAACACTTAACGTTTTAAATGTAGTTTTATTAATAGATTGCACTTAAAGCATAACTTGCAAATTTGCTCAAATCAAGGACGGCTTTAGGGGAGGGGCCGGGGGGTCCGCGGCCCCCTCTTTTTGTCAAAAATTTCACAAAAGATTTAAAAAAGGTAAATCATTGAAATTACTTCCAAATGCTGTTTTCCGGCGCCATCTTTTCCTTTTCTAAAATATCTGAACCTGCCTCTGCTCATCCATTGTTTATTAGTTTTTGATTTATATTTAAATGGATATTGTTAATTATTTCACAACATAGCATGTGCTCTGGAATAATAAACAAAAAAAGATAATGACTGATGTGTAGCCCTATTGGCTTCATCTTCAAGGGCCAATCCGTGCTGAAAAATATATGGCTTTCTGTGCTGGACAGCCCATAATACCTTTCGGTCTGGCAATCCGGCCAACCTTTTGGAAAGACTCGTATGTAGCCATATTTGACTTTATATGTATTCAAAATTGATCTCCACGAAACCTTAAATCTAAGGAAATAGCGAGTGTTATTGTAAAAACTAACAAATTTTCTGTTTTTCTAATAAATACAAACACTAAAAGCCAGATATTTTCGAAATCAGTGTTTGCTGTAGGAAAAAGATGTAATGCAAACTAGTATGAGAACAGCTGCCGCTTAAACCGGTTAAAATATCAAGTTCATTAGTTGATAATGTTTTCATAAACACATGAAATTTTGACTACGTTTTTGAATGCAGTTTCATGTTTTTGTCATTTTTGGGTCCCGTGTTTGCCCCCAGATGATTTGTCCTGCTGTTCTGCGAGCTTCTGAACAGATTTTTCTTAGTTTTCTTAGTTCAACTCCCTTACGGCATTGAAACACGATTTAATCTGTAGGTGTTTATAATTGATCTATGAGATAACTGTATGATACATCTACTTATTAATCAGCTTTTAACCGGACTTGAACTGAGTTTTCGACCTAAAAGGTTCATATTTAATATTGGATCAAATTTAAACATTTCCCATCTGCCAATCTGCCTTCGCAAATAAAACACACAATTAAAACGACATCAAAATGGCTTAAGGTTGTTAAAAGGCAGCTTTTCTAGAAAACGGAAATTGCATAACATTTGCCCTTCATCTTAGTGTGCTTGATTGTTCATTTATTCAATGTTGAGTATTAATATTAAAAGGTTTTCACTCGCTCAATTAAAGAATATTTCATTTGTAAGTTCTGCTATAGTTTTTAAAATGTTTTTTTAAATTAAACGAAATTTTTAAACTTCATGTTGTACGCTTTACGCAATTAGAGTGTCTTTCGTTCATCTGCTTATCAGTAAATCAAGCAGTGCACTGAACGTTGTCAACGAGTCAGCCCCATGCCGAAGGCTGACGAATTTTTTGAGTAGTTTCAGTAATCGATAAAATAACCACATGATCGACGACCAGCGACTGATTTTGTTTTAACTATGGTCAAAGTTTCAATATTGGTTTAATCAGTTTTGGCAAGAGAATATAATAGGATTCTATTCTCTTGGTTTTAGTGGCAATAGGTAATTTTCGTCAATTGTTTCGTTAGATTTGTTGCTGAGTTTCTTACCTGTAGCATGAAACTGATTCAGTGGAAACAGGTTTTGAACAGAACCACACAATTACAATACAGCACTCCAACATGAAAGTTTATATACGTGTTTTAAGAACGATTTCAGTTGTCCACGTCCCCAGATTACAAG
>JAOBYF010187991.1:0-10520 GCA_025403605.1 Parazoanthus darwini | reverse complement strand
AAAGGCAAAAAGCAAAATCGCTTACAGTTACCAAATGATGCACAAAAGTGTGGACTTCGTCGCAGACAAGAGCAACAGCATTCACCTTGTAAGACTGCTTCTCAAACATATTCCTAAATCTTTCTTCTCCAACGAGAACTTCGGGGCTTCGGGAAATGAAATCCACCTGCCTCTTTTCGCCAAGTCGCTGGTCTCACTTTCTTCGATAAATGCCGCCTTAAAATCCAATTGATCGAAGCCAAACAACCTTTTAATAGCCTTTCTAGTCAGTCGAGAAGGGAGAAACGAGCGCTCGCGGCTTGCTTCGCCGCTCGTTCCTCCCTTCTCGACTGACAAGAACGCCAAGCTACCCAGGCAGAAACAACCTGATATTTCATTATGGATGTCAATGGTGAAACAACAACGACTAAGGTCGAGGTGGATAAACATCAACATGGCGTCCAACTCGAAGTGAATGCAGTGCTTTTATTGTTGCGGGAATAATCTGAAACGTCAGGCTTTTGCAGTAGTTAATTGTGTTAACACGTCTTTTCCTTGAACAATATTCTGAACAGCTAGCTGTGGTTCTGGTTTCATAAAAACATCTTCAAAGCCGAAGTCATCGCAACATTTTTAAAACACCTAAACTTGAACGCCACGCAGATAACGACTTTTCAGAAAAAAATATTGGAACTATAATCGCGACAACTTCACTTTGCATTGTTCGTTTGTTTGCGACTAGCAACAACAACCAAACACCTTTTAAAAATCCTTTGTCGCTGATAGGACGCAAAACACAATTGCGCTAATTTGCGCCCAATCACGAGCAAGCACCCTTGCCGACGTCTCTTGACTTTTGTGTCGGCCCTGAATTTCTCCTGCCCGATGGACTACCCCTGGGTTTCCGAGAATATGCATTTCGCAAGCTGAACAATGGCACTTTTGGTGGCTGGGCAAACGAAGCCCAGACTTTCATTTTAGACTACGAGCTGTCTCTTTCTGTTCCTCAAAATCAGTCGGGGAAACACGAAAATCAAGCGGCGAAGCAGGGAGCGAGTCGGAGAGAAACTGCTAGCCGCGAAGATCCGCAGTTTAGCAAACTCGCTCGCTGCTTCGACGGGATTTTCATGTTTCCTCTACTGATTTTCTGAGGAACAGAAAGAGACTGCTCGCAGTCTAATCCTAAATGTCGATAATATTTGAAGCAATGTAGCCGAGATCTTTGAACTGTGGGCCTCGGATCTGCGGAAGTCGTGGGACCTTTTTTTCAAGTTGTACGGTGAGAAGTGGCAAGATTCAAGACATTTTGCATCAAGGACGTTAGTCATTAGCCTTTTAGGTAGGTGCAATGTAACTTTATGTTCAGTGTTGCCTGTTCATAAAACATCTGAAAAGGAAAGTGCTGGACTTGTGATATTTGTAGCCAAAATTTATATAGTGAACGTTCAACTTCTCGTTCAACGTTAAAAGAGTCTAAACGCGTGTGCGGGACCTGTTGCAAGAAGAAAATCATGAATGAGTTCAGTTTAACATAATTCCAAGCTTTCTGATCACTGTGAAAGCTTGCGACAACAGATTCCAATCTGGTTTTGTTGATCTTGGTCTGTACGAGTGAATTTGCTTGAAAATCAAAAATCATTCGCTAGCTAGTATTAAGTCCAACGTAACATTTTTTCAAGTCGCACTTCCTGCCTGTTTTATTGATAAATTGGGGTGTTTCGTAGAACCCCACAGTTCGAGCGCCCCAAGTTCGGGCGGCCCACTTGTAGGTTCGAGCGCTCCACGACTCTGAAGCCGCTTCTTCTTAACATGTTTAACAAGTACCGAAGCCCGGCGGACTCGAGGGAAAGCTTTGCGGATTTCTGAGTATAATGAGTATTATAAAATGTGTATTATGAATATTATAAAATCAAGCTACCCATTATAAGATTCAGTTTTTTGTAAATGTTTGTGGGTTTACCGAAGCGCAGTGTTTCATTTCAATTTTTACACAATGAGTGTTTTGGAAAACAATTGGGAGCAGGTTGTTTGTTAACCAATGTGAAATAGCTTAAAATGGCAGGGTCTTACTATCAGATCTTGGCATATCTTGAACCAGCAATAGTTATGACTGTTTTTTCCCTACCAACAGTATTCTTGGTTAATGAAAGAAAGTTATACTTTCACGGCCTATTTTATGCAATACCCTGCACTCTAGTTTTATAAACTCTTTATGGCTATTGAGGTCTATAAATCTTTATAGCTAAATTGTATATACATTGCATGTACCTGTGGGTGTCTTCCTTGCCCAAAAACGTTATAGTAAAGTCGTGAGCTACTTGAATGTTTCATAGTTACATTTTTCTTGACCAAAAAAGCTATGAAATGTTCCTGTTACAGGGCTTGAAATCTGCAACGGCCACGCGGCATTTGCCGTGAATGCCCCTGGCCATTGCCACAATGCCCCTAGAACTTTGAGCGATTTATGGCCACAAATGGTCTGCACCTTTTCTCTTTGGTGCTGCAGTGCATTTCAGAAATAGGTGTTTAAACATGGAGTATTAACTGTTTTTCTATAAATATATAGGAACTTTCTTTTTCAACGATATGCTGACGTAAGATAACTCGTATTCACTCATTGTGTAAAAAGTGAAATGAAACACTGTTTCCTAAACTGAACATTTTTGATTTGTTGCTAATGAACAGCGTGTTTGAACATAAGTTACTGTTATGTATACTTAATTTATCAAAACCACCATCTTGTGTCCTCAAAAACAACACTTTCAGATTCATGAGTACCACTAATGTAAAAAGTTGTCCTTGGTTCCCTTTGACAATTGCCGTTGTGCCCCATTTTTGGCAAAATCTTGAGGCCAAAATGGCCATGCCCCTAAAATTGGGGAGTTCAAGGCCTGCTGTTATGAAATTCATAGTAAGTTCATGGATTTTATTCCATAACATTGTGGTTTACAGTATGAAGTTGACTAAGCCCAAAGTTTATATTTTATGACATAGTTTTCAATTTTATAGCTAAAGTTTCACATAGTTACAGTGGCACTCCAAGGAAATTTTAGCACCCTGATTTTTTTGAAGGAAAGTAAAGTAGAGGTACCAAATAGATAACATGCCAACCCGTTAAGCAAAACAAAAGCTGGAGCTATCTTTTTTGACTCGATCCCTGACCAGTGTATCAATTGCAAATCATCACTTCATGCTGTGTTGAACAAGAAATTTGTGACATGACATCAACGACTCAAGTGACACTCAACCCATTCAAATGAAACTTGTGGTACTAGTGAGTTTCATTCACTCCCCACTTTATCTGTTCGCAGTTCTTCATTAAGTTTTTAAGTCCAATGTAAGGTGTTCTGTTTTTGATTGTATCAGCAATAGAGACAACAAGGCTGGCCTGCCCAGCATGTAAATCTGTGTGAGACAAATGAAATGGGTCAGTTTCATCCAGTTGCACCAACACTTAGTTATATTGAATCTTGTAGTCTTGCAACTATACAGGATGACAATGGGGCTTTTATCAAAAAAGGCCTCTTCCCATTTTGCTTACTTCGTTTTCTGTTGTCAATATTCTGGAGGGCAATTCTTGTAGAGGAACAACAGAGAGTTTCATAGGTATTTTATCGTGGTTCCACATCAAAGTACTTAGTGTATGAAACTATATTCCTAATCAGTCCTGCTAGTTGATCATTTTAGACATTCAGAGGAAAGCCAGGGCTTGATTTTAAAAAAGTTTCTGGTTTTACATGGGGCAACCTACATATATATGTAGGGCTCATTTTGTGGTCATCCTATGCAAAAGATGGGCAAATAACTATTATGGGTGTTGTCTAGCCTTTTATTTGCTTTAGTAAAAACATTTTATTCTCATTTATCATTTACTGTGAAAAAAGTCAAGTTTTGACAGCCATGCACATTGACATGAATGGGTGGGCCACTTGATTGTTTCATATTCTTTCTGCAATGCAAGTTTCTGACCTTTTCTCTTTTATTGTTGTGGCTTTTCTGCATAAGGTCAGACCAGTTTATACTCATGTTTTACAAACATTCTGGCCAAAAAGATAATACCATGGATCAAAAAAATAGGTTCTACTATTCATAAAAACAGATAGTACCACTCGCATGTAACTTTTTGACTCATGTGAGTAACGCGTCTTGTGGGCAATTCACTCATAATTTGAATACCGGTATACACAATCATGTATTTGGTGCATGCAATAGTTATGCTATTTATACAAATGAGTGACTAGTTCATGTTGGAATTGAAACTATAAAATAATATGTTTTCAGTTCCTGAAGGCACCACACTCAACAATTAATAGTTATCTTTTTGTTTGTTTGTTTGTTTTTTTGTATGGCAAAACATACAATAGTATGCAAATCCAAGTTTCATTTGATAATAATTTTGTTACATACCATAAATCCAGATGTACAAGCTGACTCATATATGCTCACCCCCTTATTTCCAGAGCAAAAACAGATTGTCTTTTTGTTACTGTCATATAAGCTGACCTACCTCCCCATTTTAACCAAATTATGAATTAAAATAGTTAGTGTTTAGGAACTCCTCTGCAAGAAATAAAATTTTAGTTATACACTTTGAGAAAAGATGTGTTTTTGAAATTGATACAGGGTTGTATGATTTCTGTGGAGATTGGGATATAATTTGTGATGTTTCTTTGGTTGAAAAATTTTGCTTGTTTTTGTAGTGCAAGAACTTCTGTGAGAACTACTTCTGATCTACAGTGTAGCTACATTTTTGGGGAGCAAATGAAGGATCTTGGTCGATGGCCAAAGATAATTAGTGAAAACTGAGATACCATGAGCTAGAAAATCTTGTTTGATGGCACCATTTTACCTCGAGTATCTTGAAAACCGTTTTGATGGTGGTGACTTCCTTTAACACCCATTCTGTGACTGGCCATTTTAACAGCCCGTTGCACTGCACATCGTTAATTTTTGTAAAATTACGACTTTCCATGCAAAAACCTGTATAAACGCACCTTGAACGCGAACGCGTTTGAGCATTTAAAAACAAAAGAAAAAGCGAACCTTCTTTCAAGAAGGCGTTCAGCTGCGTGTGCGTTCATGGCTAGGTTTGTTCACCTGTGTTTTTGGTTGAACTCGTTTTTAGTTCCAACGCGTTTTTTGCAGAACTCGTTCGCACGCGTTTCAGACAAACGAAGCTCTGCATCTACAGGTACATGTAGCTTGCATTTGCACCGATCCGCGTTTGTTTCGAATGCAACAGTGTGTTCGGAAGGAAGCCTCGGTTTTCGAATGATAAAATGCTATTCTAAACGAGCACAGTTACATTCTTAGATCATAGGAAACAACAATTTGAACTGGTAAGTATTAGTGACTCGACGGTGAACTTGCACAGAAATTAACAGGCCAGTAATGAATGAAGCTTGAGCAAAACGAAGACGCGCTCGAAACACTAGTTTGGCGACTTGTCATTCGCGATCGTTCGCAATATTTTCTAAATCGTGACAAAATTTAAAAAAGGTCAAGGGCATGGAAATGATATATATGTGAATGCTTGGTCATAGATCTTGAATTTCCGCTGCAAATCATTGCAGACATGGGCAGGCCGTCCGCTAATTGGAAAGAGACAACAAACAGCTTTGACTGAGATTCTCACGAATGTTTTATAGAAAAAACAAAAAATTCTTGTGCACGGAACTGCACGGTTGCTTCGATGCTCTAGTTATACAATACTAATAATGACATATATAGGGATCACGACGCGAAGATCTTTTAAAAACTAAACTTATTAGTTTTAGTTGGCATCCGCAGGATCTTCGAAAACCACTTCCCATGACGCTTCGGTTTGGTCATTGTGCGTGTTTATCTGCGAGTTTTATACAATGTAAACCCGTACTGCACAGTTCTGATCCGAATAAATAAACTAATTGTTTAAATGAATAAACTCAAATGAAAATCCTGCATCCACAGCATGCTGCCGTAAAAGGTCGAACGCTCAATTCGGTCACTGAACTTTATTAATACGCAACTGACAAGTCACGAGGCGATTGAACAAAATAATGCCAGTCCGATAGTCATTCACGCAGTAATCAAAGTGGAATATTATAGTTTTTTAGTATAAACACGGAAGAAATTCGACGAAGCGAGGCGAGTTGCAGAATCAGCAATTATAACATGTAAACAATCCGAACATGCACAGCGCGCGACTTCATTTTACATGTGAAAAATTACAAACAGGCAATTGATGCTCCGGCTCACAGAAATGGCCAACAACAGTTAAACTTGTAAACCTAAAACCCGACTTTGAGTGTAAAATAAATTTGAAAACTCGGCGAGGCGAGGTATACGCAACAAAATTAACTAATGCAAGCTCCGTGTTCAGTGACCCGGGAGTGACTCGATCGATGCAAGTTTCATTATAAATAAATCAGTGCTCAACAATAGTTACGACTTCCTTTGGCTTGGTAAAGTCACAACTTGCAAACACGACGAGCATTCAAATTGCTCTAGCTTGATTTTAAACCAAATTCACCGAAATCTTTGGAAATTGGGAAACGTGACAATTTGACGAGTGACAGATCGCATGATGAAAGAGAGGCAAACCACAAAGGGCTGTTTCCGTGTGCATCGCGTCACGCTTGCTTTGATTGATAACTGAATCAAACTGTTTGAAAGCAATGAAAGATAAACGCGGTCAAGTTGTTGCTTTCAATGGACGTAAAGGATGATTCAGACTCTGGCGACTTTCTTCGACCCATGCTGTATTCTCCAAGTACATCAAACAGCACATGCAACACTAGTTCTGAAAGGGAAAATGGAGGTGTAGCGTCAGATTCCCAACATAAAACACTGAAGGATATATTTCCTCATAAAGAGGATTTTGTGCTTAAGGAAGCCCTTGCAAAAACAAATGACATCAGTTTAGCAATATGTGAAATCCTTGATGGGTCAACATCATTTGTACCAGCACGTTCTTTGCATGATGTGTATGCTTCATTGAACTTTTGCACTGATGTAACAGGTGATAAAGAATTTGAGGAAGGTACTTCTGATGCAGCCTATCATGGACCTACCACATGCACTTCTACATCCTATCAAGAAAACCAAGATGGAGCTTTTGAAAATTCACTACGGAATCTAGCCACAGAAAAAGTACACAGAGATAAACCTTTAAGAATTAAAGTCAGGAGGCGCAACGTCTGGGAAGATTCGAAGGTTAAACTGGGGAAATCTGAACTCTCAGACCTAAGTAACATTCTAAGGGTACAATTTGTGGGAGAGCCTGCAGTTGACCAAGGGGGCCCACGTAACGAGTATTTTACATTGTTACATAGAGAGGTATCAGGTTCGAACATGTTTGTTGGCAATGAAACCAGCAAGCTGTTTAGCCATGACCTCTTAGCATTAGAACAAAGGGGCTATTTTATGTATGGCCAGCTTTGTTCACTAGCTATAATGCAAGGATCACCAGCACCCTCTTTTCTGTCCCCAACTGTGGCAGATTACATTGTCTTTGGAGACCTCAGCAGAGTTGAAACCTGCATTGATGATGTTTGTAATCCAAAAGCTAAGACAAGCTGAAGAAGCTCAAAGACATTGAGGACCCAGTAGAATTTAAGCGTGTTGCATCTTTTGAATCACCAATGAGATTCAAGGCAGGCTTCAGTAAGCCCATCATCACCATTGATGACAAAGTAAAAATGCTTCACACTATAACTCTGCATTATACATTACTTCAGTCATTGGCTGAAGTAAATCAGTTTATTGAGGGACTGAAGTTGAACGGATTTCTTGATGTAATCAGGCAGCACCCTTATGAAGCCAGGAAAGTGTTCCTCTATGAGGAAAACAAGATCTCAGGAGAACAGCTGGATGACCTTCTAGTGACCCATTTTGCTTTACCTGGTAGTAACAAAAAGGAGTTGGAAGAGAAGGTGTCGTTCAATTTGACCAGATATCTGGAAGATACTGACTCAGGAAAGGTAAAGGGCAGCATCGAGAATTTTGACACTAGTGACAAATCTACCGTCATAATCACTGCTAGCATGGTGTTGGAGTTCATGACAGGATCATCACAAATACCACCTCTAAAGTTTGACCCTCCACTATCTGTGCAATTCCTGCATGATGATCCTGGGAGAAAGATGACTGCTAATACTTGTAGCAACATTCTAACCCTTCCAGTAAGTCGCAAGTACTTGGACTATGATTCATTTAAGGAAGAGTTTACCTCTTGCATTTTAGATTCCCCTGGATTTGGAAACGTGTAGCTCTGCCCATGTAAAAGTTTGGATTGTATTTCATGCACCTGTGCTCAGGAATTCCATGTGTGGAGGTGCTAGGCATTGTACCTAAATTTTAATAGAGCTCTGGTACATATAGCATGTAAGTGCCTATAAGCGCTCGCCAAAAGAGACTCATGCCAAGAGACATCCGCGCTTAAGTCAGATATGGATCAGAATATGTCTGTCTAGAATGTTTGGCTTGAGCATGCAGACATCTCTTGGCATGAGTCTATTTTGGCAAGAAGTGTCAGCTTTCGCAGATTATGGTACATGAAACACAAGTCCAAATTTTTATTAGAGTGTTGACTCAGGGCAATGAAGTTGGCATTCAAGTGTTGTTGTAAAAGCGGATGTGGATATTTTGGCATGGGTGTGACAAAACTAGCCAAACAAGTGATATTGTAGGGGTAGTAGTTAGTTTCTCACACAATTACTGTTAAGGTTTCTCCTGGCAGTTTCAGAGGAGTGTGTTGGGAAGTTACATTTTAAACCCCCTGTTGAAGGAGGGGTATGGATATTTCTCAAATCACGCAATTATGGTTACTTTGAATGAAATTTCAAACCTATATCACTAGAATTTTGTACATTATGTGGTTTCAGAAAACAAAACAAAAAAACAGATTTGGATATTCCAGAGAGGTGGCAGTGAGTCTAATGCCATCAGCTGTTTGCCATATAATCTCTTTATTTTTTCAATGGAATTTCTAGCTGTTTGGGGGTCACATCTAACATCCCTTCATGGGAGGGATAATGGAAAATTTCTGCAACCCCACATTTTTCAATTTATGACTCCATAGCAAAGTTTTAAATTTATGACTTAACATTTTTTTAAGGGTGTTATTGAAAGGTGATTAAGAATAGAATTACTTTTCACTAAAATCATAAATTTAATTTCAAAAAAGCAAAACAAAATTTGAGTAATGCCAGATCAGTAGTAAACAATTAATAGCACAATTTCCTGTTGTCACATGCTCACAAAACAAAATCATCATACCATTCTTTGTCTAAAGTTTGGTGTTTGCTGTAAGAGAAAAATAAGGCACAATTTTGTCTGCCAAGAAAAATTGTTGTACCACCCTTCTAAGGTAATACAACTAATAACTGGTAACATTCCAGTTTTATTGTTCCAATTTCATTGTTCCAGTTTATTGTTCCAGTTTTATTGTTCCAGTTTTATTGTTCCAGTTTCATTGTTCCAGTTTCATTGTTCCAGTTTATTGTTCCAGATTGATTGTTCCAGTTTTATATAAGAAATGAAATGAAAATGAGTTGTAATTTACAAATTGTTCAGTATGACATTGTGATTCCCTACTGACTTCTCCTTTTGGATTGGAATGGCATGATCCTGGATTACCAAGCAGTTTCACAAAATTATCATTGGGACTTTGTTGATTACACATTGGAAATATAATTTTATACAATCCATTGTTTAAAGTGAGAAAAGTAAAAGGTTTTGCCATGTCCAAACAGGGGATGCTGAATCACAGATAGGCATTTATTAAAGAAAAGTATATATAATTATTTTTTATGAATTTATTAAAATTATATGATACATTAAGCTGACTGTATTGTCATTGCTGCGTCTTAAAAACTGCACTGGGGATAAGCATAAGCAATGCAGAAAATTTCAAAAATCAAATCCATAGTTCTCTGATGATAAGAGAAAAATAGCAAATGAGACAAAGGATCACAATATTTTCAGCTGAAACTGGTGTATCATGACCACCAGTTTTAAAACTGTCAAAGCACTTTAGGAAATAGGTATTCGTCAATCAAAAGTTTACGCCCTAAAATATGTACATTATTCTTCTAAAATACAAAGTATGGGATTCATATGGCTCAAAAGTCACTAAGATTTTGTCCCAGGTAGATAGGAAGAACATAAAAAATGAAAAAAAAAAATTGATGCAAACCTATTTTACCCTAACTGCTTTGATAGTTTTAAAAGCAGCGGTTGCAATATAACGGTTTCAGCTGTAAATGCTACTGCCCGTTTGTTGTGGGAAGTGTGCCTAAATAAATCTGTATATAAACTGTTTCCATCATGCAGTACACCTAGAGAATGCTTTTCTATGCATTAGGCATTGCCTGGTACTCAGGGCAGACACAATTTTCTATGTAAATTTGTGTCCTATATATATCTTGCTTATAAAAAGTGGGTTTCAGATGACTGTTGTCAGTAATAGACCTCTTTCGATTCTCATCATCATCATTTATTTGCCATTTGTTGTTTGCATTTTACAGAAAGATAAAATAGAATTAATGGAGGCGAGGAGT